>CM067370.1:87983821-88077939 GCA_034401795.1 Chaetoderma sp. LZ-2023a | reverse complement strand
CGCATGACACGTGTGTTATCCAAGCTGCAAGTTTAAATCGTTCAACAACCACCCGATGAAGATCAGGCAAGCACAGCTGTCATCAGGAAGACTTAAAAGATCAAGTTTTGTGAAAGAGACAAAAGCACTTCAAAGGAAACACCAAGAAATGTTGCCAGCACAAATAGAAGACCAAACCACACCCTTGATCCTCCACCCTGGGAAAACAAACTAGATAGCATAGCTATTCGCACCACAGTACCTCATCTCACAACCAAAGATGAACACAGTGATGTGAGCAAGAAGGCCCTGACCCTAGCCATGCTAGAAGAAATGTACCCTCAGGAGACATGGATAAGGATCTACACAGATGGATCAGCCAAAGATGCAATTAGGAGCGGAGGTGCCGGACTGCACATACAGTATCCAAACGGACACCATGAGTCAGCTGCAATACCGACAGGCAAACACTGCACAAACTACAGAGCTGAAGTCGAAGCACTGGTTCATGCAGCTAATACCATCAGCAGAACAGCAGACCCTATTGCACAGATTGTCTTTTTATCTGATGCCCGCTCCGTCCTGGAGGCTATCACCAAAGGTAAGTTGCCACAACTTGAAGAAGCACTACAAACCATCAAATGCTTTCGGATAACATTGCAGTGGATCCCCTCACACTGTGGAGTCCAAGGAAATGAGGAAGCAGACAAGATGGCAAAGGTGGGTGCAGAAGAGAATCAGACAGAAAACATGGTTACACATACAGAGATGAAGACTATCATCAAGTCACTCTATAGAACACCTCAATCAGAAGATGCCTACCATCATCTCTCGAGGCCAGAGCAAGTGACCATTTTTCGTCTCAGAACTGGACATAACAGACTAAACCAACACATGTACAGGCGGTTCCACCGTACGACATCGCCCGCATGTCCTTGTGGAGAAGCAGAACAGACCACAAAGCACATACTTCAATGTTGCGGTACGTATCAGCTGCTGAGAGAAGAGATCTGGCCTTTGTCAACCTCTTTTCTTGAAAAGCTGTATGGGCCTGTGGAAGAACTGCAGAAAACCACTGATTTCATCTTGAGAACGGCTCTCCAAGTGTGATACCAGCGATCGAAAAGAAGAAGAAGACTATGCTACTCAATACATACAAGATACTTTTCCCGATCTTGTATCGAAGGCGATCTCGTGAGATACGAATGAAATGGTTAGGGCTAAAGGGGCAACTACGCTCACAGCACAGCTCTGAGGTGGAGACAGAGAGCTTATTCTATAATAATATTATGCAGAAACATCGCTCTGATGCACATTTTCTGAAGCGGATGCTGAAGATGGAGAAATTGATTTTCAATAGCCTGAATGTAACTATACACCACAGAATGAATTCAATTAAGAATGATCAAGAGTACAGAATCTGTTTTTGGCCCTTCAGATTAATACTCGATCTGTTTTAAAGAATTATGATAAACTAAGTAATTTCCTAGATTCTAGTATTCGTGAATTTAGTATTGTAGGGGATTACTGAGACATGGTTGAAGCCGGACTCTCCACTCAACTTAATTAATATGCAAAACTTTAAATTCATTGAGAAGTTCAGAGATATTAAACTTGGAGGTGGTGTTGGCATCTACATAAAGAACAACATACAGTATATTATGAGCAAAGATTTGTCAACAACAGAGGAATTCATTGAAACTATATTTATTTAAATTCCCATGGAAACATCAAAGAATAAAATTATTGGTGTCAATGCCATCTACTTCGAATTTATGAAGGCATTTGATTTGATTAAGCCATCACACCCCCACACACACACACCCCACCCCACACACACCCCACCTCACTGCCTATGTCTGAGAAAAGACTAGCAGAGATACAGCAAGCTGAAAGAGTTTATCAAGCCAGACTAAGGAAGCTTCGTCTGCCAATGCTCAAATATAGACGACTGAGAGGTGATATGATTTAAGTGTACAAAATCCTGAATGGAGTGTATGACACAGAGGTGACAGACAACATGTTTGAGGTAATAGAAAGTAGCTACACAAGAGGCCATAGCCTGAGAGTAAGAAAGGGAAAGGGCCAAACTAGATCTACGTAAAAATTCATTTACAAGCCCAGTCAACAATGTATGGAACAGCCTACCAAATGCATTAGTAAACATCGATTCCGTGTTTAAGTTTGAGGTAGGACTGGATTGATTCTGGCAAGATCAAGAAATTAAGTATGACTTTACTGCGGACCACAAAATGTCTGGAAGTCATGTGCATCCGTGGTATAAATTACAGGAAAATGAAGACGCGGACATATGGGCTGAGCAAGCCTAAGTCCACAACAACACCCTAATACATCCTAAGACAGCTTACGGCAGGCGATGAAATAATGCAACAGTTAACGAAAGTAATGACACATGAGTGGCCCAAGTACCAGAAAGATAGCCATTTCAGCATCTGGCCGTATTGGCCCCTGAGAGATGAATTGCATGCAGCTAAAGGTGTAATCCTCAAAGGCGAGCAAGTCATAATACAAGCCGAAATGCATGCAGAGCTGCTTGGGGAAAATCCAAAAAAAATTTCTTGGGAGAGAAAAATATATGGCTAGAGCCGAGTCAATCATGTACTGGCCAGGAATGTCAGTTGACATTGATTAAGTAGTAGAAAGGTGTTCCACTTGGTCAAGAGTATAAGCAAACATCTTTGATTTGAATTGCAAATCATACATAGTTGTCGGTGATTACTACGCCAAATATTCAGAAGTGTGTCAATTCCAAGGAAAAACAGCCCAATCTGTTATTGCTCATTTCAAGTCCATTTTGCCAGACATGGCATTCCTGATGAGTTATTTGCAGATAACATGCCATTTGGCAGTGCAGAAATGTATAGGTTTGGTGAGAAGTGAGAGTTTACAATTAAAACATCAAGTCCTGAATATCCAGTAGTTTAAGTCTTTTAACAGTAATGTCTATTGGCAAAGTCTTTGAGCACATTCTCCTCAACAGACTTGAACACAAATTACCAAAGGACCAAACTTCCCACCAGTATGGATTCACAAGGGCTCTTTCCTTACTGATGACAGGGCCAATCATCTTGGAAACATGTCTAGAGTAGAGTAGAGAGAGAGAGAGAGAGAGAGAGAGAGAGAGAGAGAGAGAGAGAGAGAGAGAGAGAGAGAGAGAGAGAGAGAGATAGAGATAGATAGATAGATAGATAGATAGATAGATAGATAGAGAGATAGAGAGAGAGAGAGAGAGGAGAGAGAGAGAGAGAGAGAGAGAGAGAGAGAGAGAGAGAGAGAGAGAGAGAGAGAGAGAGAGAGAGAGAGAGAATCTTCTCAACCGATACAAGATGTGCATTGACAACCTATTAACACAACTGGAAGCTGTGCAAGCAGGATCTTACATTGGAGCACAGTACACGGGTTATCCAACAGTGGTAGATGACTTTACTTTAATCAGCAGGTCAGACTTAGAGCTGCTAGCTTATGTTAGATCTGACATAACACTATTCAACTCGGCAGAGATATAGGAGACATCCAGAGAAGTCTTCTATTGTGCATAACACCCTGCCACAGAACAGCTCTGTAGTGCTGTCAAATTGGAAATTGTGATGTCGTGAACGTTCAGTATCATCTCAGGCTACCCACCTGGGCCTCATGCGCGCAACTAAGGGAGACGTTAAGCTAACTGTAGCGAACATCATGTGCAAGACGAATGTTTGACCACCATACTGGCATTGGTTTACATGGGTCTGATGCTTTATTGGCAAAAATCTGCTGTAGCCTTCTAACAACATATATCGTGTCAAGCCTAATCTAGGGACAGGGGTTATTTACGTTCCAGAAACAGCATATAAGTGAACTGGAAATCTTCATCTCATTATGCTTCAGAAAATTCAGTCACTGTCTACTAGAATGGATAAGTGTATTATTTACTTGCAACTTGGTGTTAGACCGATCTTGGCCAAGCTACACAGTAGACAGCTGTCACTACTGGGCAAATACTGAGATGTAGCAACACATCAGTAACCAACATTATGATAAGACAACTAATAATGAAGGAAGAAGATTCTAATAGCTGGTTTCATTAAAATCAAGCATCTACTTCAAAATATGATCTCCCAAACATATACAAACTGAAGGCAGCAGTGCCAACAAAGAAGAACTGGAAGTCAACTGTCAAAACAGCTATCAATACATTGTGGACTCAAGCACTATTGAGCGACTGTGAGTTCAAAAGCACTCTGGCTGATTGTAATACTGGATATATCTCAATAGGCTATCAACGTTTATCTGTTAACAGCACTGAACACAATGCCAAGGACGTAAATAGGGGCTGACCTTCTATACAATGTTGAACTACTTAGCAGGAAACTGTTACCGCATACACTGTGGCAGTTTGTGTTTTCAACACTATGTCAGGATCATTAGCCTATGAAATTTACAACTGTTCCCATAATTAATTCGCCAATGTATCTGCTGTTGTTGTACCAAATCACTCTGACCATTCCACACATCTCCTACGTGATTGGGATGCTTGGCCTGAGAGGAATGTATACGATCTTATGTGGTTCACCTATGGTTTCTCTCGGTATTACCCACTGTAGCAGATGAAACTGATGGATTTAATCTTAGTATCAATACAAATTTGTGATCAATCAATCAATTAATACTGGATACACTTTGGACTTCCAAATCCTCTAGTATTGTGCTTTGTTAAATTAATTAATGCCTTATGGGGTTTATTCTATCGATACATGAGATAGTACATTTGTGCTTTATTTTAACTCAAATATGTCCTAAAGACCAATAGAAAATAAACTCTTAGAAAATGAATGTTTTCTAATACTGGGATTTTAGAGTGCTCTTGTTCAATTGCACTCTACCCAGCCATGGTGTGTTGTTTTATACTGTAGTTGCTTATTTTATTTTACCTTGGTTATTACTTGATTTTGTTTATTTTACGTTCCCATTGTTATTATCTGATTTTAACTGCTACCACTGCGGTGGGTGCTCCTATTAAGATGAGGATAATAGGAATATAACATAACATAACGTGCCTTAGTATACCTTAGGATGATTTATGATCGTAGATCCTACTGGACTGAGACCATATCTCTGCTTGACTTCTAGCGCTGATAACATATATGCGGACTATGGGTATATCTTTCAACACATCATTTAGTTCAGGTATCCAACATATACCACAAGTATCCACACGATACAATAATTGTATTGTGCTATTTTGCACCAATTATTTAATTGTTCATTTTGTTGTGCTTGCATAGTGGCACAGATTATATTTTATGTACATTTCTCCATCTAATGGTTTCACTGTGCCAGCTATTTCATCATCATTATATCATGTTCGCAAATATTTATGTTCTCATATACATGACTCCTGACGAAGAAAGAAGACTATGAATACCATGACGATTGTAATAATCAGTAAAAACGTGGTTACCGACCGATATGATACAGTTATGAGCTAATCATGCCGTGAGCCTTGCTAGCCACTGTGATGCGAAAATGCAGTTGCTTAACATTGTTTATGTTGTTATTGCACTGTTAGACACTTTAATGTTATCATTATTGCTAATCTTGATATTTACAATTTCATTATTCTAAATTATATTAATATATGCATAAGATTATTCGATAAAATAATAAATGCAAAGTTTGTTCATTATATTATGATAAGCATATTACTGATTGTTAATAACAGATTGAGTGGTATTAGTTTATAGTTTTATTTGCAGTCGTTTCTAACATTCAGATCATTATCAGTATCCATATTATTATCTTATTAATCCATCCCGTTCAGGATTATTGTTAGTACTCATACCCAAAACATGATACTGTGTCCGTACATAATAGATAGTTGCTATTGATGTTGCACAGCGAGCTAAATGGCATTGTAACCCAAATATTATTTACATCAACCTATTGATCTTGTCGATCCTGCACTTGACCCTAACATTTGTGATGTTATTTCGGATATAAAAATTCATTAATGCCATCGCCATCATGTTGTCATTATAAATTATTCTAGTTTTAATTATGACACCTAATAATAGTGGTATTCCCCAGAGCCAAATATTATGGCTGCTGCACATTTAATGCTATATTGTTTTATTATGGAAATATTATTTGATAATCAGTCACTGTAGTAATGAACAAACAAATATGATGGATGGATGGGTGGGTGGGTGGGTGGGTGGGTAGGTGTGTAGGTAGGTAGGTAGTGTCACATTTCTGATCCATTATAATCGTCCACCCTGTATTTACTTTGATTAAGCTAGTAACTGTGTCGCCATAGTATTCTCGCGTCAATGTCAGATCGCTTTCACCTGTTAATTTCTGTGCCCATTGTGTGATTGAAATCCGACAAGGTGTTCATTTCGCTTGTCAATTTCATTATGTTCATTTCACTTGTCAACAACAGCTGCCGCTGGTTGGGTTTAATTACTGTGTAAATAGCTATTGATCATATGCAAATGACTATCGATATTCTGAAATGCCTAATTATTGTATTTATGTTAATTATTTAGTGCAACACATATTGTTGTGTGCTCATTCGAGAGGTGCACCGCATGATTTCTGCAAGCAGCTAGGTATGTCCTATTCTTACCATCCCGTGCAGATAGGGTATTTAAGGGCTACTGAAATTGTTATCGTGGTCAGAATCGCTTACTCTGTCCAGATGCTGCTGTTCCTGTGATTGCTATCCTGTTTGGTGGATATGCTGGTTGTTGGTCTGTCCGTCTGCTTGTGGGCAACCTGTTGATATGATTGTATATATTGTTTGCTGATCGCACCTCAGGTATGACGATTGAATGATTGTTTTTGTGGTGATAATTTTTATTGTATTGGTTAGATTGTCTTGAAACTTGGTAGCGTGATTATTTCAAGATTTTGCACTTAAAGTTATCCTATTTAAGATGAAACTCAATAGCATTACTTAGATCATCTTGAAACTTGGTACTTTGATTGTTTTAGGATGTTGTACTTAAACTTACTGGTTAAACTCAGTCATTTTAATTTCAAATGTAATGCCTACTGTTCTTCAAATGTTATGTATAGATTTTATTTGTAAATGTAGCAATTGTAATATTGGCCTGCGAGTGCCAATATGGGTAGTTGGTTGTGAGTACCAACTACGCCATATCTACTGTTTAAATTTTTTCTTATAACTCTGTTCAGTCTCATCTTATTCGTTAATCCAAGTCTATTAGTCAGGGCTCCTTTGTATTTGTAATCCTCAGTATTGGTACTAGGAGTCACTCTGTTGAACCGGAAGTGACTCTATTTAGGCCGGAAATTACCCTGGGTGAACCGGAAATTACCCTGGGTGAACCGGAAGTGACAGTGTTTGGACCGGAAGTTACCCTTTTGAACCGGAAGTGACCGTGTTTGGACCGGAAGTAACCGTGGGTGGACTGGAAGTGACTCTGTCTGACCGGAAGTGACTCTGGTTGGACCGGAAGTGGCATTGTTTGGACCGGAAGTCGTGTCTGGTGGCGCTCATACGTGACTGGTGGCGCTCATACGTGACTGGTGGCATTCATACGTGATTGGTGGCACTCGTACGAGTCTGGTGGGACTCCTGCAAGACTGGTGACGCTCCTATGAGACTGGTGACGCTCCTATGAGACTGGTGACGCTCCTATGAGACTGGTGACGCTCCTGTGAGACTGGTGGCGCTCGTATGAGACTGGTGGCACTCCTATGAGACTGGTGGCGCTCCTATGTGGCTGGTATTGAACTGACATGCCGGGGGTACTCATTATTACCAAAGACTTTAAGTATTATAATCTTTAGCAGACATAATGGTTTCACTTACCTTTTTCTTGAAACTTCTCATAGGCTATTGATATTTAATTACTGTCATGGACATATTTGACTTTAGCTATTATATTTAATGATAGCACCGATGCATAATATATTATTTTCAAACTGTGTACATTTGTATATTCCTTATGTCATTAAACTTGTTTTCTTTGAAATTGGCTCTTGATTCATTGAAGCTTGTGACAAAACTCGGTCATCTTCCTTTCCCGTAAGATTTTTCCTGGTATGTCAGTTGGGATTGGGTCGATCAATATAATGTCCGCAATAGGGGTACCAAACCCCCTTTCCATCATGACAAATGGGAGCTGGTCCGTGATTATTTTCTATCACATGACTTCAGTAAACAATTCAAAATTTAGGAAATTGAAATAATTCTGTATTTGAATTTACCATCAATTTTAATTAGAATAAGATTATACTGAGTTAACAGTTATTTCTCACTCTCATTCTACATAAGTCAGAATTTAGCACTAATTTATTAATGTTGTTCTAGTAGTGTAGTTTTATGCATCCGAGGGTTAATAAGGATGTGAGCAGTAGAACTTGACACTTAGTGAATCAGTAGTAGTTGATTATTATTGTGATTACATTGGTCTAGGAAATTCTTCCATATTTGAGGTGCGATTTCAGCATTGGGGCAGCATTGTTTGTTGTTATATCACATTGTAGTGTGTGTGTACTACAGTTTTTGTGAGTTTTTTTCAGTGATACCTGTGATGAGTGGATTGGACAATCGGAATCCGTCATACAGTGATGTTGAACTTCAGTCATAATAGTGATTCTGGTGAAGTGTAAACGCATGCAATACCTTGTACTTTCAGGTAGTGACTTGGTATTTTTGTTTAACATTTTGTAAATATACTAATTTGTAATTGTTGTTTGTGTAATGCAGCATTGATATTCCAGTATGGGTGATCTTCAAAAGTGTGTTAACTTAGGAAAGGAACTGGGCTATTCAGGTGATGAACTACGCAAGCTTGCTGTTGAGGAGCATGAACGTGAGCATGATCATGAAGATGCTGCAAAAAAGGAAAAGCAAGCTCTGGATCGAGAACAGCGAGCACATGAGTGAGAGATGAAACAGATGGAAATGGATATGCTTGAAAAGAAAAGTAAGTGGGATACACCTAATGATACTTCCAGTAGTGTAAGATTTAAAGGTCCAAGATTACCACTATATGATGAAACTAAAGATCACATGGACTCTTATATTGAACGATTCGAAAGATATGCAGTTGTTCAGAATTGGAATGATCGTGATAAGGCTGTTTTTCTTGGTGCTTTACTTAGAGGCAAAGCTTTGGATGTGTATTCTAGATTGACTTCAGAAGATGCTAGCAAGTACAGTAAGCTAAAGATGCTCTGTTACGTAGCTATCAGTTAATTGAAGATGGGTTTCGAAAGAAATTCTTTACAGCACGCCCAGACACTAAGAAATTATCTAGTCAGTTTATTTTTAGACTTGAGACATACTTTGACAGATGGGTGGAGCTTTCCTCTGCAAAGAAGGATTACAATGGCCTGCGGCAATTAATTGTGACTGAACAGCTCCTAAGGACTTTGCTGTGTTTCTTAGAGAACGTAAGCCTAAAGACATGTCAGAAATTACTAAGCTATCAGAGACATTTATGCAAGCGAGAGGTTGGTGTCGTCTAGGAAATTCTGATAAGAAATTGCATCCTTCAAAGCAAGCTGATCACAAAGGAGATCACACTGACCCGAATCAACGTCCGTCAAATAAGAATCAATCTCGTGATGTAACCTGTTTTTACTGTAATAAATTAGGACATATTTAACGTAATTGTCCAGTAAAAGCTAAGACTGTGTTTAAGAAAAGTCCTGTTTCAGCATCATGTGTAGCAGAAGATTCAAACCATGAGTGTTCAACGAGTGACGATGTAGCTCAACTTAGTTGTGGGTGTACCTTACCAGTGTTAGGCAATATTTGTCAGGAATTGGATTTTATATTGCAATCTTTACCTATTTCAGAAGGTACGGTGGAAGGCCAACCTGCTAAAGCAATGCATGATACTGGATGTGACTGTGTAGTCGTGAAGAGATCATTAATTGATGACCATCTTATGACCGGTAGAAAACAAAGGTATGTGGTGATAGACCGCACTGTGCGAATTGCTCCTATTGCATCTGTGAATATTCAAACACCTTTTTATAGTGGTAAAATAGATGTGTTGTGTTTAGACAATCCTGTTTGTGATGTCGTTGTTGGAAATGTACTAGGAGCTAGTGCTATAAGTACTGTGATTAACGATGAGGGAAGTGGTGATAATATCAACACCAGAAATGCTGTAGTGACCCATAGCCAGTCAGACACTAAGAGGACAATAGAGAAACCACTGTCAGTACCTAAGTCAATTTCTGTAAGTACATCAGCATCAGAGTTGAAAGTCTTACAACAAGAAGACAGACGATTGCGTCATTGTCGTATGAAGTGTTTACGTGGTGTTGAACATAGTGATTCTCGTGTTAGTGAAAGATTTGCATGTGTTAATGGTTTGTTTTATCATTTTCATAGTCAAGACATTAATCCAGAGATTAAACAACTGTTAGTGCCAACCAAGTTGCGTAATGATGTTCTTAAACTAGCTCATGAATCAGTGATGTCAGGTCATCTAGGCATTAACAAAACTCCTCAACGGATTCTTAGCACCT
Source organism: Chaetoderma sp. LZ-2023a (assembly GCA_034401795.1). Classification (NCBI taxonomy): domain Eukaryota; kingdom Metazoa; phylum Mollusca; class Caudofoveata; order Chaetodermatida; family Chaetodermatidae; genus Chaetoderma; species Chaetoderma sp. LZ-2023a. Next base: position 88,067,442 of record CM067370.1, on the reverse strand, counting down.
TTTACTGGCCTGGAATGGGTGGTGATGTAACTCAGTTTTGCAAATCATGTGATGTGTGTCAGAAAACTTTATCTCAGGGTCGTGTTACTAAGGTTCCATTGCAGAAGACGCCGATTATTGATACTCCATTTCGTCGGGTAGCTGATGACATAGTCGGTCCAGTGACACCTAGATCTAATAGAGGTAACAAATATATTTTAAACCTGGTTGACTATGCTACTAGATATCCAGAAGCTGTGACATTGTCATCTATAGAGACAGACACAGTAGCGGAAGCCTTGCTCCAGATGTTCTCTCAGATTGGTGTACCTAATGAGATGATATCGGATAATGGCAGTCAGCTGACATCAGGTATGATGAACGAAGTGTGTAAATTAATGTCAATAGACCAGCTGTTTATCACTCAATATCATGCTATGACCAATGGGTTGGTAGAAAAATTCAATGGGACATTGAAACAGATGCTACGTCAAATGTGTCAGGCTAATCCAGATGATTGGGATCGTTATATTGAGCCATTATTGTTCTCCTACCGTGAAGTACCACAAGAAAGTTTGGGTTCTCACCATTCGAATTAGTTTATGGAAGAACAGTCCGTGGTCCTATGGCTATTCTAAAGGAATTATGGACAAAAGAAGACATTCATGAAGAGGTGAAGTCCACATATAAGTATGTACTCGATTTACGTAATAGATTAGAGGAAGTTACTAAAAGTGCTCTAGAAAACCATGCAAAATCTCAAGGTAGGTACAAAGTAAATTTTGACAGCCATGCTAAAGCAAGATCTCTGAGTGTTGGATCAAAAGTACTTGTTTTGTTACCAACTAAGTCTAATAGGCTTCTATTGCAGTGGAGAGGTCCTTTTCAGGTTGTAGAGAAAGTAGCCGTCAATGACTACAAAATTCAGATGGGATCCAAGTATAAAGTTTTCAACATAAACATGCTCAAGCTGTACACTGAATGTCAACCTTCCAATCAAGTAAGCGTACTTGCAGCACTAGAATCAGACATAGATGACTTTAATAATGAAGCATTACTTAAGGGTTATCCCCCATCTAAAGAAGAGAATTACAGTGATGTGAATATTAATCCTAATTTGACATATTGTAGATATGGGATTGTCTTGTGGGAAGTCATGACCCCGCCGGATATCTTATATTTACACGTAAGTCCTAAATGAAATTCGTATTTGAAAATACCAGGTGAGCTAATGGACCGAGTTATCTTCGTGTACATTATTATTTGGATATGTATTACGCTGTACTGGTTGACATCAACCAGTGCTGCTGATGTATAGTTTCGACGAAACTGAATCGAAACTGAGTAAGAATGTCGAATGATGTATTCATCATTAAAGTTAAAAGTCGAATTAAATGGAATAGGACCTCCGGTTCTGGGCTGGTGTGTATCTGGCAATAGTTGAGATAAAAGGTGTTGCTGTGGGATCGGCACACACTTTTATAATATTCAGCAGTCGTTTTGGCCAGTAGTTTAGGAAATAATCGAGTGATAAGAATCTATGGGAATCCTACGTGACAGGATGACTATAGTTGATGACGATAGACATTCCGACTCTCTACGAGAGCATAACAACACCAACTGGCATCATACAGTTCATGTGCCTATTAACTCCCGTATCCTACAGGCTTGTTCACGAGAGGCAAGGGCCAGGACAGAGACATTGTAGCGTCCTGTAGGAATTAATAACACAATCGAAATTTGTATATCAACTATATGTCAATCATAGAAAGGCATGCTACAACAACACATTCCATAATGTTGTTAGTTAGCTGACAGATCACATCAAATCAGAACCAGCCAACACCGCTTTGACCCTGTGCAGCAGTAGCTCCATAGAAGAGAAGCCCAGAGTTTGATTAGTCAAGATGACGTCATGATCAATGAGCATCGATCAAACTCTGTGGCAAAGAATAAAGAAGAACATGTTTCAAAGTGAAAATCGAGATGTAATGATCAGGGATTGGTCAGGTAGACCAACAGTAACAAGTAAAAGCTTCTAGGAGGAAATAAGCAGACATTGATTGGCGGACTGATTATCCAGACCAATCAAGCTGTGCTTATAACCTACCTAGAAGAATCAGTGAAACAAAGAATATATATTACGATATGTATATATCTATATATCGTAATATGTATATAACTTTGGGTACGCCGAAATGAATAAATAAGGCACTTTGCCTATTGAAGAATGAATCAAGTCACCACCGTGATTCCGTAGGCACCGTGCTGCTACGTTAGTTGAAGTTGCGATAGTCATACTAGAAAGATATTCTAGGAGTAATCAAAGTCTTCATCATAAAATTGTCTAAGTTATTCTCACTCATTCGAAATATATCACTATTAGTTTAAGTGTACAGTTAGTGTAAGCAAAATAAAAGCATCCTCTTGCTTAGCAAGACACTAGTTTGGGTTGTGTGTTAGATAGTGAACTCCAGAACGCAGAGCAACACTGTGCCGAAGCTAGGAATCTTCCGATAGTTAGATAGGCCCGATTAACACATAAAAATATCGTCACTCTCATCAGTGCCGAGGCCAGCCGATAATCATCTTCTACTGCATCTTTGGCAAGAGGTTGTCGCAGCAACCGCTTACATCATAATCTTGCCAGAGAAGTAGTAGGAACCGTAGTGACCCGAAGATCCAAAATCTTCAGTGGTTTCGTCTGCCAGGATCTGGAGTTCGAGACAACATAAGATGACACGCACAAGAAACGAGTGAGTACTTATAAACTAATGACCGCGTAGTATGTCTGCTGACCGACCAGTCAACGTAGTATTGACAGACGTAGCAGATCGTGTGAAAGTATTTATAGACTTACAACGAAAGTGACACAACATCGCGAATATAGGGATAATACAGTCATAAAGATTACTACAGACATAAACTGCGAAGAGCAGCCGCGTCTAAAACGCGCAATAGTGTGTCTATACTATCAATAAACTGTGAAGAGAACTGTAATAATACCACAATAGTTATGGCAACTCAACGCAGACCAGATGCTGGGCTACCCTTGGTGGATCCGCCGCGTCTCGGACCGGAACTACGACCGGAAACGGTCGCAGCCATGCTGACCATGGGGACGGCAATGGCGGGAGCTATAGTGGAAGACAGTGACCGGAGGGAAAGAAACAGGGTGTTTCGGCAAGAAGTCCACGAGTTAACCCAACGCATCAAACCATGCGATGGTTTGCTTCCAGAAGAAGTGCGCCAATTCATGGATGAGGCACAAAGGGTATGGGCAGCCACCGAGGGTAACCTCGATGGAATTCCTGTCTATATCATGACTCGGGCCTCACGAGGGCAGCTGTCAAGAGTGATTGATTCGTTTATAGTGGGGAAGGTACGGGATACCGTAACCTTCGACGAGCTCCGTGATTATGTGACCCTGAATTTTATATCGGCAAACGAGGCCGAGAGGGTCAAATATGACCTGGAGGGAGTCAAGCAGAGAAGGAACGAAACCTTAGTATCGTTCAATAGACGGTATCGAGAGATGGCTATCATGGGCTACCCTATTGAGAATGCCGACAACCGCCGGACCGTGCCAGTGGCATACATCAAGGCCTTAGGAGATCGAGGCATGGGGAGGCGAATAGTCAGGAAAAAAGATTACAACATTACGGAGAGCAATGGAGCTAACAGAAGAAGAAGAGGGTTGTAACGACCTGCTGATGGCTATGCACATCGATCCCCGAGGAAAAGAAGAAAGCATGGAAATCGATATGCTTGATGAAGCGGAAGGTCAGAATGTGTGGGCCGTAATCAACACCATGAAGCGGCAGATAACACAGCAGACAAAGCTGATAGAAAAACTATGCACCGTGATCGAGAACCTGCAAAGTGGGCCTGTATTCTCAACACCGCAACAGCAAGCCCCAGCACGACCCAAAGCGCAACAACCAGGTCGCCAGAAGGCAGCAGCACCTAGGGCAGCAGCACCTAGGGCGGCAGCAACGAAACCGAACACCAAGAAAACCATCACTTGTTTTAATTGTGGCCGTGTAGGCCACAACAAGTGTGAATGTCAACATCCTACGCAGCCACTGCGACAAACAGTGACCCGGAAACCTCAACAAAAGCCGCAACGTCCACCCATAGTGTGTTTTACATGCGGGCTTGAAGGGCATATCGCCCGTGACTGTTATATAAATCGTGACTGTTTTGCGAACTGAAATAATCGACCGACAGTGAAGTGCTTTCAGTGCAATCAGGAGGGCCACTACCAGGCCGACTGCCCGAGAGCGGTGCCCATGCCGCAACGGAAGGCAGTTTAGAGGCCACGACAAGATGAACTAGAGATCAACGAAGTACACGAGCAGCATAATGACTACCGGTATGAACCTGAAACAACTCCACGGTCGTGCTCTAGGAACGTTCGGAAGGACATAGCTAACCGAGCAAGACAACACGAAGAGTACGAGGATAGAGATGGTTTTGTGGTAATGGGAGAGAATACTGACAGGTATGGCCGTTTTTCTTACGGTGGCGGAGGAGCCCTGTCAGTAGACGAACGATGACAATCATACATGGAGGCAGTTAGCGGACGACGGAGTCCATTAAACGAGAACGGAGGAAATCATTGGTGACCGAACGATTTCTAATCCGGCTCGAAATCGAACCGAACGGTCGTGAGAATCAAGGTGAATATGTAGATGCATTGATAGATACCGGTGCTAGTACGTCCTTGATTCGTAAGGACATATGGCATAGCATTTTAAATGCTAGGCCATTGAAAAAAGCTAAGACATTGTTAGCTGTAAATGGTTCACCCATTGAAATTTTGGGAGAAACTCAAATCAAATTCAAGGACGCCCGGCCTATTCCCAGTGTGGTAGTGAATAGCATGCGGCATGAATGTTTGATTGGAGCGGATGCTTTGCACTTGGGAAATGCAAAGATTGACTACAAGACCAAAGAGGTAGTATGGTTTGGTCATGTATACCCTTTTAGATATCCATATAGGGAACAAGCGAAATATGTGTATGCCAGTTGCTAGGAAACGACCGGATATGCAGTTATTGACAAAGTGCTGAGCGACTTTGCCAATAATTTTGATACGGCTCGTCCAAACACGTTAGGATTGGTCCCCAAGGTAGAATGCACGATACCAACAGGAGATTCATATCCTATAAGGCAGAAAGCCTATCGTCTACCGCTTGCAAAGCAATATGTGGTTAAAAACCAAGTAAAAGAAATGCTTGCAGCGGGCATCATAAGACCATCGTCATCACCCTGGACGTCACCCATTACTTTAGTACCAAAGAAGGACGGTGACACTAGGTTTTGTATCGACTACAGGAAATTGAATTCCGTGTGCCGTAAGGATAGTTATCCACTGCCGAATATATCTGACATTTTTTATTCGATGCGCGGCGCAACGATATTTTCTACTATGGACTTGAAGTCTGGATATTGGCAGATACCAATGGCCAGCCAAGACATAGAGAAGACAGCGTTCATCTGCAGTGAAGGTTTGTTCGAATGGATTCGGATGCCGCTCAGATTTTGCAACTCAGGTGCCGTATTTCAGAGGGCAACGAACGATATTTTCCGCGAATATGTAGGAAAATATGTGCACGTTTTCGTCGACGATATAGTCGTATATTCACGAAATCCGATGGAACATGCACATCACTTGCGTAAGGTCATGCGCAAGATTCAGGAGTACAATTTGCAAGTAAAGAAAAAGAAGTGTGACTTCGCCAGTAAGTCAGTAGACTTGTTAGGATATCACATTTCCGAATAGGGGGAAGCTCCCCAGGCTCAAAAGGTCAAAGTCAATCGAGAAATGTCACCACCCCGCGACGTGGGTGAGGTACGTAGTTTTCTCGGAGCTACAGGTTACTACCGATCTTGTGTGAAAGGCTATGCCGAAATTGCAAAGCCTCTGATTGAATTAACAAAGAAATATAAGCGATTTGATAGGGGTAAGCATGAACAGCAAGCATTTGAGAAATTAAAGAACTTGCTGTGTAGTGAGATGGTTTTCACGTATCCGAACTTAAATGCCCCATATAAGTTGTATACAGATGCGTCTAGCTACGCGATAGGTGCAATCTTGGTACAAGTTGATGATAATGGTATAGAGCGAGTAATACAGTACGTGAGCACTACTCTTAAAGACAGTCAGCTAAATTGGCCCGTAATGGAGAAGGAAGCTTATGCAGTAATATATGCATTAAAGAAGCTCCGACCATATCTATTTGGCGCGCAGTTTACCGTGTATACTGACCACAAGCCCCTCAAGAGTTTGTTTGTGGGAGAAGTAAAGAACACGAAAGTGCAGCGCTGGGCAGTGCTGATTGCCGAGTACGGATGTAAGATTGAGTACATCCAAGGCTCGAAGAACATTCGAGCGGACATGTTGTCCAGGTTACGTCATCCGGTAGAAGTCACCACGTTGGACACAGGCGATTATGTCATACCAGAGGTAGACGAAGGTGCGTTACCGCACGTCCCTCTAGAGGTATATGACATACTATATGATGACTTATGTGCCGAACAGACCAAAGAATACCCGGAGTTATTTAGAAACACACCGGCGGAATACATGGTTAAGAATGGCATATTGTATTCTTTAATTACACCTTCAGCGTTGGACGCTGAATACCCCAGAATCATGTTACCTACCCCGTTCCGTGAGAAAGTGCTCCGGACGGCTCATGAATGAGCCGGTCATCAAGGTCTGAAGAAGACTATCGGTATGGTAAGGGATTCTTTTGTGTGGATGTCTTTGAGAAAAGACGTGGTACGCATGGTTGAGACGTGTACGATGTGCCAGGTCAACCGACCTGTCACTACTCGACCTAAGTACAGTGAGATGCCAATGGCTAGTTATCCCAGCCAGATAATTGGGATGGATTTAATTGGACCACTGTTAGAGTTGAGCAGAGGTAACGTTTATATCATGACGGTGATCGATCACTGTTCTGCATGGGCAGAAGCATATCCGATTGCAGCCAAGACATTTCGGAATGTTGAAGACAAGTTTTTCAATGAGTATGTCGCTCGCCATGGTGTCCCTGAAATTCTGATTACCGATCATGGTAAAGAATTTTGTTCAAATTCTCTGGAACAGCGATTTCACGAACATGGTATTGATCATAGATGATCGAGTCCATACCATCCGCAAACCAATGGACGTAGCGAGAGATTCAATCACACTCTTAAGGAGTTGATCCAGAAAGGTGTGAATAACGAGTCTCGCGCTTGGGAAGATGAGTTAAGTGCTGCTTTAACAGCATACCGCAACACTCGTCATTCCACGACCAGGTATACGCCGTTTTATCTGACGTATGGTCGAAGGGCGAGGATTCCGTTTGCGATTCCACTCGATGCCTCGCAGGATCTTGGTGAGAGACTTACATGTCTCAATAATGCCTTGCTGCGCGCTCGTGGAGAAACGGCTACATCTTGAGAGATACACCGAGAACATATAAATAAGCGTGCAAACGCTTGTGAGTATAAGGTTGGCGACTCGGTGGTCATAAAAGCTGAAGAGAGGATGAAGTTGACCTCTCGCAGTGACCCTGAGTACGAGATCTTTAAGATCAATGGACCCATGGCTCACGTCCACCATCAAAGATCTGGGAAAGTATGCGTACTTAATATATCTAAGTTACGTGTAGTCGACTCAGAGATGTGCTGGGACAAAGTACGACCACGCCCTATTCGTAACCCTGCCAAAGGTACGAAGGCCAGCCATCATCAACTCGTAGTATTACCCGAGTCCGACCCTTTGCCGGTACCCGACTCTGACGCGACACCTAATAAGAAGGTTCGTAGGAAGCGACCAGCTTCTAATTGGGAGCCGAAGGTGCATAAGGTGGGTAAGATGGTCGACATGGATATAGATCGACCTGGTATGAGTAATAATCGAAACTATGAGTCACCGATGGAAATCATCGTAACTCCTCGTACCGTATTGATGGACACCTCGGAGGATGTACCCGAGCCTGCCAATGAGCCAATGGAAAGGCTTCTATCGCACCCATACTTTCTGCGCAAGCGCAGTCACGCTCCTGAAGTCAGCTCAGACGGTAAGCGACTTCGGATTGGTGCATTTGGCCAAGCTCTATACGATGACTTCATCAGTCGTATAGAGGCCGTTATAAGGCGGCGTAGCAGGAGATGATTTTAATCTCCGCTTAACTACTGTACCAGTAACATCGCATTATCTAGCCATCATGTATACCTTACAGTTATGTGTAATATTAGCGTTAGTCAGTTTCGTAGGTGGCCTATGCCAGAATTCTAGCGTGCATAGATTACAGAATGGAGTTATGATAACCGACCACCGGAAGGTATCTGTTCTTCGTGCCGAGTTGACAGTGGTAGTTTCTATAGACCATCCATATTTGCCTGCCAACTTTCTTGACCGTTTAGTACGATTTCGTGTTCTTGTTGCGGATATTGGTCAAAAGACTTCATTAAGCATCAACGACATTTTCGGACTCCAACATCGTATAAACGCTATAAGAAAGATTGCCGTCAGGACACAACAGACCATGTTGAACCATTCCAGTAATCAACAGAAACGTGGGTTATTCAACTTTGTAGGGGACATAGCCTCCTCTCTATTCGGGACTGCCACGTCAGGCGACATAGAAGCGATTAAAGATGTGGTCAAAGTAGCTATGAGAAATATGAATCGGTTGGTCCATTTCTCCAACAAACTGGCATCCCACGTGAAACTTGCGTTCAAAGGGATCAACACCAACGTTGACCAAATCAACGAAGTCACCAACAGTTTAGTAGATTTGACTAAAAATGTTAGCGCTCTATTCAAGATACACGCAGCGCGACGAGCCGACCTGTATGCGTTGGTATGCCTAGGTCATATCATTGATTCAGCCGAGAACGTAGTATACAGTTACCAGAAATCGGCTGTCCAATTTCATAGGCAGACTGCTTCGCTAGAGTTGGGTAGACTGACTGAGGAACTGTTCAGTCCCTCGGATTTGGCCGAAGTAGCTAAACAGGTCAGCGTAGGGAACAGATTGATACGTCCCCAACGGTGGTATTATCGAAACGTGGTTGTATACCCGCTGTGGAAGGATGACTCGCAACTGCATTACGTCGCGACGTTGCCACTCATCGACGGGGGCCGTTATATCGAATATGGTTTACATTCATGGCCGGAACTGTTAACCACAGTAGGATATTACATGCAAGTCGTAATCGCTCGGACGAGTATTGGGTTGGACACCAAAACGGGATGGTATTTCACCCCATCTGAGTGCCAAGGTAGTAAACCTCGGGTATGTCACGGTCAGCTAAGGGTCGACAAGACCCATGTACCGTGCATTGTTAGCTTATTGACCAATACCACCGACAGCGCATGTAACATTCAGCTTACCGAATCTAACGAAACCTCTAGCAAATTATTCGCCCATAAGAAATTAGGCGTTGTGTTGCAAACATTTGGGGAAACTATCGAGGTACATTCTGGTGGACGACTGACTGACCGGTGTATAGTGAGTAATGGTCTGTATGCATTAATGTCGAGTGGATGTGACTACAGTGGCAAGGGTTGGCGATTCGAGCCAGTACAGTCTTACAGTCGGACGTACACTCGAATCGGTCTGGCCGTAGATATGCCTAGATTGGATGTGGCCATCCTCAATCAGGCACTTATTGTTAATCATTTAAAAATGCAGAAGTGGGACCAGTTACTTAAGTCTAAGTACGTGCCACTAGCACCGTTATCGGAAGTCGACCCAGCGATGGTCGATGGCATTGGCGTACGTTCCTTATTTTCATATTCGACGGGCTCCATCGTCTGTTTAATTGTGATTGTATTTATATTGTGTAAGTGTGGCGTATTCTCCCGCATGTGGACGTTAATAAAACGAAAACCACGTGCAGCCAGGGCACTAGTTCCACGGATCGCCCAGACCCAATGGCCGCGGAGACCTGCAGCAATACCTACGCCGTTGTGTATGTCAGCTGGGTCATCGCCTAACGCTACTGCCAGGACCGTGATCGACCTGATGGCTGGTGAATGGGTGGACGTGGAGTAACATAACATTCCTGACATTCCTGGTGAATACGAGGATTTGTAGAACTTTATTTTCTATCGTATTCTATATGCATGGTATGTTATTGTGCCAATTGTTGATTAACTGTTACTACTTCGTCATCGTTATAACCGTATTGTTTGTTACTGTTGTCACGCAGACACAGTAGCGGAAGCCTTGCTCCAGAAGTTCTCTCAGATTGGTGTACCTAATGAGATGATATCGGATAATGGCAGTCAGCTGACATCAGGTATGATGAACGAAGTGTGTAAATTAATGTCAATAGACCAGCTGTTTATCACTCCATATCATGCTATGACCAATGGGTTGGTAGAAAAATTCAATGGGACATTGAAACAGATGCTACGTCAAATGTGTCAGGCTAATCCAGATGATTGGGATCGTTATATTGAGCCATTATTGTTCTCCTACCGTGAAGTACCACAAGAAAGTTTGGGTTCTCACCATTCGAATTAGTTTATGGAAGAACAGTCCGTGGTCCTATGGCTATTCTAAAGGAATTATGGACAAAAGAAGACATTCATGAAGAGGTGAAGTCCACATATAAGTATGTACTCGATTTACGTAATAGATTAGAGGAAGTTACTAAAAGTGCTCTAGAAAACCATGCAAAATCTCAAGGTAGGTACAAAGTAAATTTTGACAGCCATGCTAAAGCAAGATCTCTGAGTGTTGGATCAAAAGTACTTATTTTGTTACCAACTAAGTCTAATAGGCTTCTATTGCAGTGGAGAGGTCCTTTTCAGGTTGTAGAGAAAGTAGCAGTCAATGACTACAGAATTCAGATGGGATCCAAGTATAAAGTTTTCAACATAAACATGCTCAAGCTGTACACTGAATGTCAACCTTCCAATCAAGTAAGCGTACTTGCAGCACTAGAATCAGACATAGATGACTTTAATAATGAAGCATTACTTAAGGGTTATCCCTCATCTAAAGAAGAGAATTACAGTGATGTGAATATTAATCCTAATTTGACATATTGTAGATATGGGATTGTCTTGTGGGAAGTCATGACCCCGCTGGATATCTTATATTTACGAGTAAGTCCTATATGAAATTCGTATTTGAAAATACCAGGTGAGCTAATGGACCGAGTTATCTTCGTGTACATTATTATTTGGATATGTATTACGCTGTACTGGTTGACATCAACCAGTGCTGCTGATGTATAGTTTCGACGAAACTGAATCGAAACTGAGTAAGAATGTCGAATGATGTATTCATCATTAAAGTTAAAAGTCGAATTAAATGGAATAGGACCTCCGGTTCTGGGTTGATGTGTATCTGGCAATAGTTGAGATAAAAGGTGTTGCTGTGGGATCGGCACACACTTTTATAATATTCAGCAGTCGTTTTGGCTAGAAGTTTAGGAAATAATCGAGTGATAAGAATCAATGGGAATCGTACGTGACAGGATGACTATAGTTGATGACGATAGACATTCCGACTCTCTACGAGAGCATAACAACACCAGCTGGCAATGAGATCATACAGCTCATGTGCCTATTAACTCTCGTATCCTACAGGCTTGTTCACGAGAGGCAAGGGCCAGGACAGAGACATTGTAGCGTCCTGTAGGAATTAATAACACAATCGAAATTTGTATATCAACTATATGTCAATCATAGAAAGGCATGCTACAACAACACATTCCATAATGGTGTTAGTTAGCTGACAGATCACATCAAATCAGAACCAGCCAACACCGCTTTGACCCTGTGCAGCAGTAGCTCCATAGAAGAGAAGCCCAGAGTTTGATTAGTCAAGATGACGTCATGATCAATGAGCATCGATCAAACTCTGTGGCAAAGAATAAAGAAGAACATGTTTCAAAGTGAAAATCGAGATGTAATGATCAGGGATTGGTCAGGTAGACCAACAGTAACAAGTAAAAGCTTCTAGGAGGAAATAAGCAGACGTTGATTGGCGGACTGATTATCCAGACCAATCAAGCTGTGCTTATAACCTACCTAGAAGAATCAGTGAAACAAAGAATATATATTACGATATGTATATATCTATATATCGTAAAATGTATATAACTTCGGGTACGCCGAAATGAATAAATAAGGCACTTTGCCTATTGAAGAATGAATCAAGTCACCATCGTGATTCCGTAGGCACCATGCTGCTACGTTAGTTGAAGTTGCGATAGTCATACTAGAAAGATATTCTAGGAGTAATCAAAGTCTTCATCGTAAAATTGTCTAAGTTATTCTCACTCATTCGAAATATATCAGTATTAGTTTAAGTGTACAGTTAGTGTAAGCAAAATAAAAGCATCCTCTTGCTTAGCAAGACACTAGTTTGGGTTGTGTGTTAGATAGTGAACTCCAGAGCGCAGAGCAACACTGCGCCGAAGCTAGGAATCTTCCGATAGTTAGATAGGCCCGATTATCACATAAAAATATCGTCACTCTCATCAGTGACGAGGCCAGCCGATAATCATCTTCTACTGCATCTTTGGTAAGAGGTTGTCGCAGTGACCGCTTACATCATAATCTTGCCAGAGAAGTAGTAGGAACCGTAGTGACCCGAAGATCCAAAATGTTCAATATGAATGTAGTGAACCACTGAGAGAGTTAATTAAGGAGTATCATGGCCTATTTCCAAATTGATCGATACTAAGCCAATTCTTGTGAAGCCTTATCCTATACCTCATTCAATTATCAACACTGTGAAATCTGAAATTTAGGAAATGGTTAGCGTAAATATTATTGAACCTGCTATCTCACCTTATGGCTTTCCTCTTTTGATGGTTAAAAAGAAGGATGGCAGCTCAAGGCCGGTCATTTATTTACGGAAGTTAAATCGGATCACAGTTTTCGACGCTGAAACTATGTCAAATTCAGAAGCGATCTATGCGAAAGTAAAGGAGTGTAATGTGTTTTCTAAGCTAGACTTCTGTAAGGGCCATTGGCAGATTCTGTAGCTCACCGGGTAGTGTAGGGGCCATTCCGGTGTAGTATGTTGACTCACCACGTGGCAAGTGCATGACGAGTGATGACACTGGTTAGCATCCGGTCTCGGGGTGATGGACCGTGTACGAGACTGCCCGGCAGGAAACAAAAACTGGCTCCTAAGGCCGGTGGAACTCAATCGTTCCGGTGGGGCATCCTTTTATACTCCTCGTGACATCACAGGCACAGGCTCCATCCAATCATCGTTTGAGCAACAGCCAATCAGCGCGTAGCTAATAATAGCGCAGTCGACCGTTCTAGAACATTCTAGAAGTTTTGCGTCCACGTGGTTATGACGTCACGGCAATATTTTGAAGTTAATCATGAAGTTTTCCCTGGATAACTCAGATTTAATGAGAACAGGCACTCAATAAGGATTACAGGGTACCATCTCGGTACACTAAAAGTGCCATCCTACCTAGATCATAACTACGCGCTCCATACAAACAGCGTCGTGGCGTGCGCATGCGCATCATGCGCTTTAACGAACTTAGTCGTTTTTCGACACACTATCTTTCCCATAGGCCTATATACGCTTATGGCTCTACCCAGAGGGGCGTGTTCAGGAAACGAATCCAGGACGGGCGGCACATACCCAGCTCAGCTGGTACGGCCGGTATCGAACCGGTCGATCCAAACTACAATTGCACTTAAGGACTTAACAGCTTTCTACACCCCTTTTGGTTCATTTAGGTTTAAATGTATGCCATTCGAACTGAATGCTATTTTGCCTATCTGGTTTTAGAATTTGTAGGACATAAAATAGGTCAAGGTAACATTACAGTTATGGATGACAAAGTTAACAGCATAAAAAAGTGCTAAATATCCAAAAACGAAAACTGAATTATGTGCGTTCCTTGGTTTGTGTGGTTTCTATAATCGTTGTGTACCTAACTTTGCAGCTATAGCAGCCCCACTCACAGATCTCCTGAAAAAGAACCAACCCACTACGCTGGACTGGACTGTTGCCTGTGAGAATGCCTTCACTTCACTCAAGGACCACTTGTGCAGTACTCCCATCCTTAGACTTCCTGATCTTGACAAAGAATTCATTGTGAGGAGTGATGCTTCTGATGCAGCAATTGGTGCCGTTTTCCTTCAAGAACATGAAGGAACTCAACATCCAGTTTATTATGTGAGTAGAAAACTTAGAAATCGTGAACGTGCCTATTCAGTAATTGAGAAGGAATGCCTTGCTGTGATTTGGGCAGTTAACAAGTTTCGTGTATATTTACATGGACGGCCATTTACTTTACAAACTGATCATCAACCTCTAGCATTCCTTAACAGTGCAAAAATGTATAATGCTAGGATAATGCAGTGGGCATTATTTTTGACAAATTTGAACTTTCGTGTTGAAGTGATTAAGGGGAAAGATAATGTTGGAGCTGACTACCTTAGTCGTTCAGAACAGAAATGTTAATTGTGAATTTGTATTAAAATAAAATTCTTGGAATGAGGACGTGTGTTACATTTCTGATCTATTTTAATCGTCCACCCTGTATTTACGATGATTAAGCTAGTAACTGTGTCGCTGTAGTGTTCTCGCGTCAATGTCAGATCGCTTTCACCTGTTAATTTCTGTGCCCATTTTATGATTGAAATCCGACAAGGTGTTCATTTCGCTTGTCAATTTCATTATGTTCATTTCACTCACGCTGGTTGAGTTTAATTGTTATGTAAATAGCTATTGATCATATGCTAATGACTATCGATATTCTGAAATGCCTAATTATTGTATTTATGTTAATTATTTAGTGCAACACATATTGTTGTGTGCTCATTCGAGAGGTGCACCGCATGATTTCTGCAAGCAGCTAGGTATGTCCTATTCTTACCATCCCGTGCAGATAGGGTATTTAAGGGCTACTGAAATTGTTATCGTGGTCAGAATCGCTTACTCTGTCCAGATGCTGCTGTTCCTGTGATTGCTATCCTGTCTGGTGGATATGCTGGTTGTTGGTCTGTCCGTCTGCTTGTGGGCAACCTGTTGATATGATTGTATATATTGTTTGCTGATCGCACCTCAGGTATGACGATTGAATGATTGTTTTTGTGGTGATAATTTTTATTGTATTGGTTAGATTGTCTTGAAACTTGGTAGCGTGATTATTTCAAGATTTTGCACTTAAAGTTATCCTATTTAAGATGAAACTCAATAGTATTACTTAGATGGTACTTTGATTGTTTTAGGATTTTGCACTTACTGGTTAAGCTCAGTCATTTTAATTTCAAATGTAATGCCTACTGTTCTTCAAATGCTATGTATAGATTTTATTTGTAAATGTAACAATTGTAATATTGGCCTGCGAGTGTCAATATTAGTAGTTGGTTGTGAGTACCAACTACGCCATATCTACTCTTTAAATTAATTCTTATGACTCTGTTTAGTCTCATCCTATTCGTTAATCCAAGTCTATTAGTAAGGGTTCCTTTGTATTTGTAATCCTCAGTATTGGCACTAGGAGTCACTCGGTTGAACCGGAACTGACTCTAGTTAGACCGGAAATGGCCCTTGGTGAACCGGAAGTGACCCTGGGTGAACCGGAAGTTAGTGTTTGGACCGGAAGTGACCATTGGTGGACCGGAAGTGACACCGCCTGACCGGAAGTGACTGGTTGAACCGGAAGTGAATTTCTTTGGACCGGAAGTCGTGTCTGATGGCGCTCATCCATGACTGGTGGCGCTCATACGTGACTGGTGGCGTTCATACGTGACTGGTTGATCTCATATGTGATTGGTGGCACTCATACGAGTCTGGTGGCACTCCTATGAGACTGGTGACGCTCCTATGAGACTGGTGGCGCTCCTATGAGACTGGCGGCACTCCTATGAGACTGGTGGCGCTGCTATGAGACTGGTGGCACTCCAAAGTGACTGGTGGCGCTCCAATGTGGCTGGTATTGAACTGACGTGCCGAGGGTACTCATTATCTCCAAAGAGTTTGAATATTATAATCTTTAGCAAACATAATGGTTTCACTTACCTTTTTCTTGAAACTTCTCATAGGATATTGATATTTAATTACTGTCATGGATATATTTGACTTTAGCTATTATATTTAATGATAGCACTGGTGCATAATATATTATTTTCAAACTTTATACATTTGTGTATTCCTTATGTCATTAAACTTGTTTTCTTTGAAGTTGGCTCTTGATTCATTGAAGCTTGTGACAGAACTCTTTATTTATTGGTCATCTTCCTTTCCCGTAATATGTTTCCGGGTATGTTGGTTGGGATTGGATCGATCAATATAATGTCAGCGATAGGGGTCCCAAAACCCCTTTCCATCATGACAGGTATGTAGGTAGGTAGGTAGGTAGGTAGATAGCTAGCTAGATAGATAGATAGATAGATAGATAGATAGATAGATAGATAGATAGATATAGATAGATTAGACATTCATGATCCATTTAAATATATACTTTGCTCTAGTTGAAATTGATGATTGTTTGAACCAGTCGATGTTGAAAATATTATTAGAATTATTTGACTTACCTCGATTATAAGTTGCTGCTGCCATGCCAGGTACTTGTCTCCTGATGATGTTGCTAAATAGAGCAACCAGCAACAAATGCACACATATTATTATCCATAGCGCGATGTTAGACTCATGCTTGTTTTGCATGTAAGCCTAGAAGCCTGTATATCTATCAAGCAAAATTTTCCATGTCATATTCAGCACAGTGGACTTTGGACTCAAATTGGCAAAATGAGTATTTTAACTGACTAGTTTTCGACTGTCTAATAATACCCCTGTGGTTTATATAGGATTGGATATAAAATCTTTGACAGTTTTGGATTTGATGCAAGCTGGTATTAAGAAAGACTTGCAACCCTTAATGCATTTTGATGGATAAAAACTCATTGAACCCCAAGATGCACCTATTATAAATGAATAGGAAAGACTTAGCTGTTAGATTGGAATCAACATTATGCATGGTATTTCCAGTTGATTGTCAAGTCCCAGCAGTATTTGTTATTGCTTGCTATCATCAGGTCATCAAACTGGTCCTAATTGTTCTGGATCAATCCGGATCATAATTGCGCAGATGGTAGTTTCCTGAAGAGAATAAGTGGAGATTGATTGAGCCATAATGGCGGTTACAATCGAGATCACTAAACAACCAGATGATCCTAAGATCAGTCACTTAGTACGAAATTGTTATGCTTATTTATAGAGGTTAATCTGTGAATATTTATCAAGTTATTTCTTCAAGTTATTAAGCTGTTTTATAAGTTTAATAAATCTATATTCGTTTATTGTTGCTGGTAGTCGCATTAATTCTTGAAGGCAATTATTAATCTGTGTAGAGAAAGGTTGGTAACCTTTCTCCCGAATTTGAATCTTCAAGTCATCAGGCCCACTCTTGACCAGTTCTCCAAAGGATGTCTCAAGTAAGCTTAAGAAGTATCAGATTTCTTCAATATGATTGAATGTTAATGTATGATGGTCTCATGTTTAGGCCATTAGTGCCATGCATCCCCATCTTAATCGATGCATAGTAGTGGTGTTGATTTGTGTAGTTATGTGCAACGTTTTCCATAATCTGTAATTCTGTTGGAAAATCTTTAGACATCAAGAATATGTCGCTGGAACACATACGACAGCCAGCATATGTTGCTCCCAAGTGTTTTCTCAAGGTGTATGAGAACATCATTAATGTATAGCTTGTGAAGGTGAGTAGACAACATTCCTCCTTGTCGAACTGCAAAGATTCGCTAATACCGCATTTCCAGTTAACTTTTGATGACAAATCTTGATAATGATGCTGTGGTGTGTGGCGTTATAATAATTAGTATAAATACGGTAAGAGATAACTTGTGGAGTTTTAACACAATACATCATGTTCAAATGAATATGAATCCATGTTACTACCATTACACCTATGATACAACATATTGGCGACGATTCAGGATCAAAAGAACTTCATTTTGCAAGTACTACACACCTCGTACAAACTGCAACCTTCGAGTTTTCATGACAGTAACCCGTATTCGTTACATACAACATCGTACAAAACATTGCTATGGCGAATAATTTGCAACAAAAAACAGGTTCTACTTCATTTGGGGGATTTGCTCCACCTCCACCTTTCATGCTTATATTGGGGACTCCGCCCATTTCGTGGAAACAGTTGAAAAACCTGTTTTATAAGACATGCTTGTGTGTGATGGGGATAGAATATCACATAGCCATAAAAAAGTCAGACGGTCAACATGTCTATTATACATTATCAGAAGAGACATCTACAGATGGCCAATCATTATTAACATGAGATTAACAGTTCTTGCTAGCTGTCAATGCTGTTGCAGAATGGTATCATTTAGATAGTGTGCACAAATTCTGGGTGAATCAGTTGATGATTACATTCCCGCACTACGTGACCTCGCGTCAACATGTGATTTCAGCAATATGCATGATGAAATGCTCCGGGATCAGGTAATTGAGAAAACATCAATTTCTCATATTCGAGAAAGACTGTTGTTCGAGATAAACGTTTCACTAACAAATGCATTAGAATTGTTAAAGAAACAAATGCACGTAGGTCTATGATAAAACCCATTTCAAAACAGGCAAATGACAAAAGAAAATGTTATCAGTGCGTTTGGAATGGACGTTTAGCCAACTCTAGGCAATGTAAAGCTTGTGCTGCTTCCTGCCATAAATGCAAGAAAATTTAAAATTTCTGTCTGTCTGTCGGAATTTAGATTTAAAATTCAAATTTGTAATCCTGTTTAAATCTAATGATGAGGTTCGGATTTTAACTGTCTCAAATGCAATACATGGACTGTACTGTACTGTTCAGATCAATTCATTTGATATTACTCTCCTGTTTGATTTAGGATCAGCAGTTTCAATGCTCACAAATGATTGTTACATGGAACATTTTTCAAACATTGCTCTCACTCCATCTTCTGTCCAGTTAACTTCATTCAGCAAAGATACAATTATAGTTCTCAGATTGGTCAGTTCCAATTCTGTTTACAGGGGGTTGTAGCATCCGGTCCAGTATCTGGTTGTGGATGCTGGAACATCCTTGCTCGGATTGGATCTGATTAGACAGTTCAAACATCCTTGCTCGGATTGGATCTGATTAGACAGTTCAAACTTGAAATTGATGGAGAAAACTTGGTTTGCAACAAGACTTGTATTATACCTGACCCGCCTTCTATTGAGCAGTCATTAGGCCTATCTGATGTTCTGTATCATGAATTCGATGATATGTTATCGCCGGAATTAGGTTTAGATAAAGGCTATAGACACGAAGTCAAAGTGCATTCTGATATTAAGCTATTTACAATTTGCGATATGGCTACTGCTGAATTAGAAAGACGTGAGAATGCAAATATTATCGAGAAATTTGATTCTTCCAAGTGGCTATCGCCTCTTGTCGTAGCGTACAAGAAAAATGGTGATGTTAGACTATGCACTGACCTGAGAATTGCAAATGAATCAGTGATTGTTGATAAATATCATCTGCCCAACATCCAGGAAATGTTTATGGAACTTCGTGGTGCAAAACTTTTCAGTCATCTTGATTTGGCGTCTGATTACCATGAAGTTGAATTAGACCCAGAAGGTTGTGATCTTACAGCTGTTATTAAGTACAATGGGTTATATTGGTTCCGTCCCATCTGTTTCAGGTTAGCTTCGACCCCATCATGTTTCCAGAGAATGATGTCGAGCATCTTACTGGGATTTTCAGGTGTTCAATGCTACATCAACGATGTTCTTGTGTATGGAAAACTCAGGAAGAACCTGATTCAAAGGTCTGTGCGGTACTACAGAGACTTAGCGCTACTGGCTACTTCGACCCCATCATGTTTCCAGAGAATGATGTCGAGCATCTTACTGGGATTTTCAGGTGTTCAATGCTACATCAACGATGTTCTTGTGTATGGAAAACTCAGGAAGAACCTGATTCAAAGGTCTGTGCGGTACTACAGAGACTTAGCGCTACTGGCATTAAGTGAAATGACAAATGCAAGTTCAACGTGCCAGAAGTGTATTTCTTGGGACACAAAATATCAGCTGCTGGTGTTGAGCCAGATTCGTCATGCGTTTGCAATAATCAATGTACCTAGACCAACAGACCCCACTATATTGCATTCGTACCTTGGCCTTGTTGGATACTACTCCAGGTTCCTTGACAATTTTGCATCAATGGTTGAGCCACTTTATGCTATGCTTGGCAAAAATGTACCTTTCCAATGGACATGTGATACTGAAAACTGTTTCAAAACAATAAAACTTGGTGCATTTTTTAAGCCAGATCCCCAACAGCAAAGAATGTGTTGTTGCTTTTGTGTCTCTTTCATGTAAATAATTGGTTGAATGTGAAGCGCTCATCTGCATATGGGCATGCAAACACTGGCATACATATGTGTGGGGACATCAGCCTAATTTACCAACTGATCACCAAGACCTGACAACGCTGCTGTCTGATAAAGGCAGTGGTCATCGATCAATGCGCATTGCATGGTGGGTTGCGAGATTACTTAACTACAACGACAATGTAGAGTATAAACCATGTAGTGGCAATAAAGTGGCAGATGCACTTCCGAGGTTACCACTTAATAGTACGTTCCCTGAGGATACAGAGACAGGACATTTCTGCTCTTTTCTTTGAAGATAAGACTCTGCCTATTTCTCGCAATGACTTGATAACAGCTACCAATCAAGACATTACAATTCAGCACGCGAAACCCTATACAGTGACTGTTGGGCCAAAACAGACACACATAAGTTACTGTCATTTTACCATGTGTGTGATGAACTTTCCATTGCCAATGACATTCTGTTGCATGCCGAGAGAGTCGTGGTCCCAGAATCACTTACAACTAAATTAGTGTTATTGCACATGACTTGCACCAAGGAATTTTGCGTACTAAACAGTGACTGCATGAATTCTACTGGTGGCCAAAGGTGGACCAGCAAGTTGAAACTGCTATCCAAAACTGTGTTGTTTGCCAAACATCAGACAAAACTGCATCTACTCGATTTGCACCGTTATAACCAGTGCCTTTTCCTAATAATCCATAGGAGAAGGTTGGTATTGACATTGTCGGGCCAATTGAAAACGAGCCTGCTGATTGCCGGTCTCTGATTACTTTAATGAACTACCACAGCAAGTGGCCTGAAGTTGCATTTACTTCTTTGATTACAACGAGGTCAGTGATAACACTCCTTATTACGTTTTTTAGTCGTGAAGGGTCTCCGAAGTAACTCGTCTCAGACCATGGTGTGCAATTCACTTCAGCTGAAGTCACGGACTTCCTGCATAAACACAACATTACGGAATGCTTTTCTTCTATCTACTACACCCAAGAAAACAGACTTACTGAACGTTTTAATTGTGTAATAGTAGAAACACTTCCGACTGCCATGGCTGAAAGTAAACCATGGAAATCTGCAACTACAGAATTTCTAGACGTGTACAGCACATGCTACAACTTCGATTCCACCTTCGGTTCTTCTACACGGTCATCACATGCCTACATGGCTTGACATTCCTGGTGTTAAGAAAATCACTCCACAAAATGTGCAAAATGTTCGAGTAAGGTTGAACATAAATTAAAAAAGAAAGAAAAAAAAGAAGGTTGAACATAAACAATCTAAGATGAAGTCATATACTGATCATTGACGTCGGGATAAGCAACCATCTCTCCATGCTAGTGATAAAATATGTGTGCATAAGCCAGGACATGTTAAGAAAGGAGATATGTTTGGTCCTCCAATTCAAATAACTAGGAAGAAGGGGACATCTACCTTTCAGACTTCAGATGGTAGAACATGGAATGCTTCTCGCTTGTCTGCTTATCCTGAGATGTTTCATGACACTCCAGCAGATCGTGCGGAATTGCTACAACCCACACAGAACTCTCCTCTAGTTCGCAGAAGTGAACGCCATGTCATGCTACCTATTAGGCGCAGGGACTATATAACCCAGTACTTGAACTATAATCAAACAGGACTATTAATGAATCATTATAATCACTAGTACCTTATAATTAACCAATTATCTTTTTGCATTATAGACATTTCATTGTCCAGTGTTGTATGCTGTATTGCATATTATCTACAATACTACGTTTCTTAAGAGGATAGAAAATGTGGTATATAGTGTTATAAATTTATAATTAGTATAAATACAGTAAGGGAGATAACTCGGGGAGTTCTAGAAACAAGATTACATGTTGTAGTTTTAATGTAATAAATCACGTTCAACTGAATATTAATCCATGTTACTACTTTTACACTTACAATACAACAGATACATATTCTCTACCATATAGTGTGGTTTACAACATAGAAGGTTTTCTTGCTGTCAAGTGTAATGAGGTAAATATACTGAAGTAAAGATTGGATTTTTCACATGGTGTCATTGAGCCTGGCGAGCATTAGATGTTCAAAGATTTTTCCTGAGATTGAGATCACAGTGATTCCCCGATAGTTGAAAATCTGGGCGTTGCCTTCAACTTTCTTGCAAACTGGAGAAATAATGCCTGTCCTAAATAGTCCTGGGGTTTTGCATTCAGCAAGTATCTGGTTGTCGATTTCAGTGAGAGATATGATTACATCTGCCCTTTTGATATGTTCGGCTAACAGTTGGTATTCGTCACTAGATTTGCCCGTATTCAGATGGCTAATTGCTGTTTAGATATCCATTTCGGTAAATGTAAATATTTTGAAACTAATTTGCTTGGAATCACTTTCTGCCTTAAGAAACCATAGTTCTCAGTCAAATCACTTTTCAAAATCCCTAGTTACAGAATATGTGTTGCATTGTAAAGGATTTTCATATCAGCTTTCCCGGATTACTAATATACATACATTGTCTGTTCAAATTAATTTGCTTGAAATACCACGCCCAACCCAGTGAAAACTGTCTATAACGTACAACGTATGTGCCAAGAAAAAGAGGTGGCTAAAGACATTCATAAATTTATACAACTTATTTGTTATAATAAACAGATTGTCCCATCAAATGATGGTGATTCTTTAAGATGGGTGGTCTTAGGACTGCCCATTTTAAAAGAATCACTCTTTTACTCAAAACAGGACATTTGAATTTCTGATATTAACACCTCAGCAGATACACCAATTGCTCAACATGTTCAACTTCCCAATCATTCAGTTGAGCATCATTTTGAAATCATGCTAATAGAACAGATTCCCCTTTGGATAGTGATGAAGAAATGAGTCAATTCCACAAAATCTGTGAAGGGCATTGGATTAGAACACTTCAACCAAAAACACCATTTGTACTCAATGAAGATTCAGGAATATCACAAAAACGAAATTATCTCATTCAAGCTCATGATGAAAGATGAATATTCACAGTTGCAATCTAAACCAAAGGGGCCAAGCAAAGCAAAACCAGTAATCGCTTAAAAAGAAACCCAAACCTGAAAGATTAGCTAGAGAAATCAAAGTTAGACCTCATAGTCCTGATAGCAATGGCAAGGGTGCATCCTTCCCTACATCTTCTTGAATAAATTAAAACCCAACCAAAATCAATGGTTGACCAACTTGAAATCATATCCATAGGGCATGTTTTAATTTTGTATCATTCATAAACGAATGAGTGTGTACATGGGTGCGTATGTATATGTGTGCAGCTGTGCATGCAATCGTAAGTGCATACATGCGTTCATTCATGTGTGCATGCATTCGTTTGTGAATTGTGTGTGTGTGCGTGCGTGCGTGCGTGCATGCGTGCGTGCGTGCGTGCGTGTGTGTGAGCGCGCGCGTGTGTGTTAATACATGCATATTCTCAATCATGTAGGATCAATCCCAGCCGTTCACCGGTTGAAACGACCTACTACTTGGAGCACTTTACCCCCCAACCAATCGCAAGGGGTGGGCACTCTAAAGTAAACCTAAACTTGGTCTCGATATGACAAATCCAAGAAAATAAATTTTATTTAAATTCTGGTGCCAATGCTTTTTTCAGCATTAAGATGGTCAGACAGTGCTGGCTGGCTGCCCGGACTGATGGATGGACGGATGAACAGAGAGACAGGCAGATAGATAGGTAGGCAGGTAGGCAGGGAGGCAGGCTAATAGACAGACAGACAGACTTATACTAGCGGCTAATCATAGCTAAAAATACTGTATTTGCAATAAGTACATAAAATCGCATAATACACATGTGCAAAGGTAATGGATAGTACAATCCTGGTATGCTGACATTACCAGATACAAAATCAACACAATATGAACTTTTTTTCCAAAACATATAGGGATAACAAAGTCTCGATATCTGGATTGTACTATCCATTACATTCATCATTCTGTCCATCCATCCATCTGTCTGCGATGCTATTTCCTCTGCAACCATTGGACCGAATTCTACCAAATTTGGTATGCAAAATACCCATATGGACAAGAGAACATTTACATTGCAGTTGGTCTCATTGAGATCACATGGCAGGATCAAGTAAGAAAATCGATAAAATCTTAAACAAAAAATGTTGGGCTATCTCTGACACTATTCAGCAGAATTCAAACAATGTTAATAGGTGAGTTACCCATATGATTGTGCCACTCAAGACAACAGCTATATTCTATCACACCACCTCAGGCATCATGGGACGGGTCAAAGGTCAAAGAGGTGAAAGCATGGAGATTTCACACAATCAGCACGTTCTAATATGAAATTAACTTTATTTGTATTGTTTTTCTTTCAGGAGAATTCATTGTCAAACATTAAGAAGTTGGCTGTTAACACTGTCATGCAGATGTCTGGAAATGGATCTCAAGTGGAAACATTATGTCACCCGGTTATGGTGTTGTGCATGCTTAGCAAATCCGAGTGATGGTCTGTCCAGCCAACTATGGATGGTGTCTCACAGACGCCATTCTTTCTTCAAAGTGGTTTGATGGTGCCGCAATGCCTGATTGTTTGTTTGGAACTGATGGGGGAATTGATGTTGGTGAGATTAGTAAAAAAAGATCTGATCTATCTGATTGAGGATTCAGTTTCTGACTCTGATGCAGATTAAAGTTCTCATATCCCCTTAAATATAGACACTTTTGCACGAGATATGCGATGCCTGGTGATTTCTGTTGAATTTACCCAGACTGCAATGTTACCCAGCATGCAATGCTGTCCAGCATGCAATGCAGTGCCTCCATAATCGTTGTAACTATTGGATGCCATATTCGTTTAGTCTATTGTTTTCACAAGCCAGGATTTCTCAAACAAAACCAACCCGCATGCACATGCACATTGTCATTTGTCCGCCAGCTCTGGAAGCGTTAGTATGAGTAGTAATGTTGTCCGTCGATCGTTAGTGTTCTTCTCAGCAGGAGATCTTTGAGAACACTGGGGATCGTATGGAGAACAATGGCGATCGTACGCACACACAGGAATTGTTTTTTGAGAACAATGGTGACCAGCCGCCCATGATTTTGAGGTTTTAGATCAATGGCGATCGTACGCACTGGTATGTGAGAACAATGGCGATCATCCGCACACACGTGAGAATCTATATTTAGTATATTCATGGTAATACCCCCATTGTATGTCCTGAAAATTTTAACCCTTAAAAGTTGGGTATTTTATGTTTTAACTTAGCGCCCCGCCCCCCCCCCCCCAGCCAAGTAGGTAAAAATAATGGGTGTTCTGATACTGAGGAAGGCGGTTAAGAGGTGGTCTGATAAGGGAGGTCGTAGGAGGAGTAGGGGGTATGAGGTTGAGGAGGGGTTAGGAATTACGTCAATGCTCGATATTGATGTATATTTTGAAAACGATTTGACTAAATTTGTTTTTAAATACTTAATAGTCGATGGTATGTTACAGAGGTGGTCTGATAACGGGGGTCGAAGGAGGCGAAGGAGGAGGGATGAGGAATGCTATCTCGGCCACCGTCTGCCTGGCACTGTTTTCTACGCATGAGCGTGCATTTATTCACCCGGCGGTCCTTTAAGAAAATGCATAAAGGTGGTCGCTCGTAGAGGTGTCGTGAGGGATGAGGAGGATGGCTGACGTATGTTAGCGTATTCGCCGAGGCATCGTCTTGCGCGATATCTCTGTACAAATATTTTGAAAATAATTGATTGTAAGCCGCTGTTGGTTTAGTCACCATCAACCCCCTCCGCGGTTTAAGTCATTTAAAAAATGTCAGTCATTTAATTATTACATTTTCAAAATTGTTATGGAAATGGTCATCGTTGATGATCGATGTTGTAAAATATTTTATAGATAGTTTTATCTACCATATTTATGTCTTTAAAGCGTCAATCATTTAAATTTATTTTAAATATGAACAAACTCCCAGTCATTTAATTTTCAACAAAAAATCAGAGCGTTGCGTTACACGGGAAATAGTGATCTACGTTGTATGTATAATATTATATACACCTGTGCAAAAGTTAAGCACCAGCAAAAACAATAGAACGTAGAAACATGATGGTACAACTAGGCTGCCATACTTTTTGTACCCGCGTTAGCTGACATAATTCCAAGTACGAAATGCACATGCATGCATGACTTCACGCCGCTTGATGTCCGTGCGTGGCGGGAAACAGCACACGTGTTCAGTTATGTAAAAGTCCAGTTTGAGGTGTAGAACATTACATACAGATTTAGGCGACAAGATTAGGAATTTTGTGTTCATGACCGTGGTTTATTTGTACAGAGAGAATTAGCTCTTGATTGTGAACCGCTATGGCAAGACGAAGGTTAAGTGATCGTGTGCAATGGCAAATCATAGGCATGCATACCACTGGTATGTCATGCAGAGAGATTGGCAGACAGCTGAACATTAACCATACTGTAATCAGTCGTTTGATTGCAAAACATGGGCAAACTAACGAGGTGAAGGACAGGCCTAGATCTGGAAGACCGAAGAAGACTACTGCCCGTGATGATCGAGCCCTAGTACGCCTTGTTAGGAGATCTCCATTCACCAACAGCAGAGTGCTCAGCCAGCAATGGGAAACGCGCAATAGAGTGTCAATGTCTACCGTCAAAAGGAGACTGTATGCTGCTGGCATGAAACATGGAGACCTGTCAGACGTCCTCTCCTCACTGCACACCACAAAGAGGAGCGTCTGAGGTGGTGCAACGAAAGAAGACACTGGAACATGAGACCCTGGAGACGGGTACACTGGTCCGATGAAAGTCGGTTTCTGCTTCATGCCACAGATGGTCGAACTCGTGTATGGAGGTCCAGACGCACGGCGTACGACCAACGTAACATCATGGAAGAAGTTCCATTTGGTGGAGGTTCCGTTATGATATGGGGGTGCATCTCATTTGATTGTAAGCTGGATCTGTTGACTGTACCTGGAACACTAAATGGACAAAGATATCAAGATTCCATACTGGATAGAGTTGTGGTCCCTCATTTTGTAAATCATGCACCTGGAACCCACCCTATATTCATGGATGACAACGCCCGACCACATCGTGCTAGAGCTGTGCATGAATACCTCCGCCAGAATGCCATCGAAACCCTACCATGGCCAGCAAGGAGCCCTGACATGAACCCTATTGAGCATATCTGGGACATTCTGGGAAACATGGTGAGAAGGAGGGATCCTCCTGTGCAGAACCTACAGGAATTAACAGACGCACTCCATCTTGAATGGCAACGAATACCACAATGGCGTATCAGTTGGTTGGTGACCCGCATGAGACGTCGTGTCCAGGCCGTCATCCAGGCACAAGGTGGATATACCCGGTATTAATAATGACAGTCTCAAACTCGTGCACAGATGTTAAACTTCGTTTTCAGACACCATTAATGACAATCTAGCCACGTGTGTCAACTGTAGGGCAATAGTTGTCAGTTGTGTCAACGTAACCATATTCAGGCCTCGTTTTCAAGTTCAAACAAAAACATACAGTGTTTCCCCACCATCAAAATCAGCATTCCTCTAGTTGCATTATTACCTCTTGCACTAAGGTGGATGGGTACATAAATGGTTATGCTATTGCTTTCTTCATAGCACATGAATATACCCTCGCATGTGCGTAAAAATAGGGTGGTGCTTAACTTTTGCACAGGTGTATATATATATATATATATAAATATATATATATATATATATATATATATATATATATATATATATATATATATATATATATATATATATATATATATATATATATATATATATATAATTTTATCTTACGTATTTAATGTGATTCTTTAAAGTGGAAGTCATTTAATTATTAAATTTTCAAAAGTATGAACAAAATGTGTTCCCCAGTCATTTAATTTTCAAAAATCAGACACGTACACAGTAATCTTTCCTATTTTTAGATGTTGAATACTATTATATAGATAGTTTTATCTATCGTATTTATGTGTTTAAAGTGGCAGTCATTTAATTATTAAATTTTCAAAAATATGAACAAAGTCAATGTCAATGCATTAATCGACCACGAACAATAGCGTACATATGGCCATTTAGAACACTAGCATCCACCGACCACTTTTGACGGATCAGAATGTATGCTTGTGTATGCATGTGTGAAGAGGGTTGTTGTGTGTAAAAACCTTTTTTTATTTTATTTTTTGAACAGATAAAGAGTTCTCTTTCAAATGATTTGTGGGCCCTGAAAAGGGCAGTGTTTTGAGATAGGTCTCAGTCTTCGCAGATCCGCACAGGCATGGTTGTCAGTTTGGTAACAAACTGCGTCATGTTTGCTTTTTGTATATCAGTCGGAGTATCGCCGATTACAGGACACCTATGCGGATACTGTTTGATTGCTAATAGACAATAGCACTCCTTGCAGGTGTACACTATCTCTTTAGGGTCTGTTTTCTTGATCATACGCCTACAGACCCTCTCATGTTTCAACTGTCGGCATATGGTGTCGCGGATGTCGATGGAACACCAACGACATTGCACATACCCAGTGTCTGATCTGTCAAAGTTTGTACTGCTGGCCATTTTACATTTATACTACATCGCTCTACTACAAAAATAGGTAAACCAATTAAAAAAACCCCAGAGCAAAATACATCTCTATGTGGGTAATATATAGGTAAACCGCGCTTGGATTACCTATATATTACCCACATAGAGATGTACTTTGCTCTGTTTTGTTGAAAATTAAATGTTGTATATATAATATTATATAGATAATAATCATGCATCTCATATGTAAGGAGTGGTCTTTAAAGTGACAGTCATTTAATTATTAAATTTTAAAAATTGTTATAAAAATGGTGGGAACAATGTCCACCATCTTCATCGTTGACGAATAATGACGAGTACCCTTGTATCGTTTAACTAGGTGGTCGATGCGCTCCCTCATGGTTGTAGTAAAAAGTATTTTGAAACTAAGCGGAAGTGTGGCTCCCTATGTCAAATTGTCGCATTGAACGGCATTTTTTAAAAAGAGTTTGTGCGCATGAAGGCACTAGTGCGAATTGTAGCTTCCTATGTCAAATTAGTATCAAAACTATTCGCTTAAACTACCATTGCGCCACGATTTAGGTTTGAAGTCAGAAAATAACATCCCTGGAATGACTGTAGAGGTGGTCGCATAATTGAGGTCGAATGAGTGAGGACGAGGAGGGATGAGGAATGCTAGCGTGGCCGAACTCTGCCTGGCACGAGGGATGAGGTATACTAGCATACTTGTTTGCATGGCATCAGCCGGGAATGCGCGTTATTGTTGTACGAATATCTTTAAAATAATTTGACTGTGGTGTTAGCAACAACTTTCTATCAGATCCTTTCCAAGATATTTAGTGAATATTTTGAAAATAATTTGACTGCAGTGTTAGCATCAACTTTTGCTCAAAACGTTTCCAAAATACTTTGCTAGGATGTAGATCCCTGGAATGTCTGTAACACCTCGCCAGTCAGCCAGTTAAAGGTAATAAACCTAGGACAAATTACCATGTCCGTGTACACACAGTATGAATGCATTATGAGTACCTAGTCAATGAGACCCAGACAACAAAAATAATATAGTTGACTAACCATTGTCTAGACATTGTGGCCGCAACCACCTACTACCAATACCGACCATCATCACCACCATCACCATCCCTCTATAAGCACAAGCACCACTACCCACTAAGCACCAACACCCACCACCAAGTATTAACCCCACCACCATCATCCACCACAACACCTATTTCCACCAACCGCCAACCCCACTGCCATCACCACCAAGTTCAACAGCACCCACTCCGATTTGTATATTGAGGGATGTGGGGGGCACGGCTGGGAAGCTACAATCATCAAATCAACACGCACATAAAGAACCAATGTTTTATTTGTATCCATATTTTTACATTGCAGAAAATATTACATATGATAAAACCTATAGTTACTGTAGCATAAACAAACAGTCAATGTTCTGGAGATCCATTTATCAATGACTGATTCTTTATAGATCAGATCCATCACCATCAGAATCATCATCATTATCGTCAGCATCTAGATAGTTCCTTATGTACTTCTTGATCAGAAACTCTCTTTTTCGAAAAGCTGAGAAGACTGCTTCATCATATGCGTACCCCTCGGTGATAAAATCTTTAGTTTCCTGACGAATTATTTTAATGAGCGTAGAGTTCTGTAATCTTCTCCACTGGAACATTATGTCTATACACTTTGTAACTAAAGCATCAGCATATATAGAAATAGACACATTGCCTACACCATTTGGGTCTGTGTTCACTTCACATCCTCATCTTCTAAACCTGATTGTTCCGTGTCTAAGACTGCTTAATATTTTGGAATATGGTAAATAGCTCCTCATTGCCTATGGCTTCTTTTTCATCTTCACCTTCATCTTCACTCTCAGACTCCACTGAGTCATCTCCGGCTTCACTCTCCGACTCCGCTGGCTCATCATCTTCACTATTCATCTCTGTCATTTCTTCATCTTCACTGTCTAGATTTTCGCTATCTTCATCATTATGGAATCGGATCTTATGCCGCTTCAGGTCATTTGACCTATTAAAAGTTGAATCATATTCAAAACATGTATGTCTCGGCATATTGATCATAGGATAAATCTAGCAAGTATTCAAGTTACAAGGGTCTTCAAAGAAATCTGACTGCCTAAGGCCACCTAACTACTCTGCAGTTACACAGCCAACCACTTTGCGATGTTTAAACTGGAATGAGAAAAGGGATTGAATTTGTACTGTTTATAGGATTATATGTACTGTGGATGCAAATCCACAACATGCAGCCCCAAATCCGCAACATGCGCCTGTAAATCCCCAACATATGCCCGCAAATCAGCAACATGTGGCCCGCATATGGCAGCACATGTATGCATGCATTTTGGCATGTAGGTGTGTTCAGGCATGTACATACACTTGTTGCCATCCACAAAATGCGCCTGCAAATCCGCAACATGTACCCGAAAAGCCGCAACATGCAGCCAGCATGTGGCAGCACATGTATGCATGCATTTTGGCATGTAGGTGTGTTCAGGCATGTACATACACTTGTTGCCATCCGCAACATGCGCCCGCAAATCTGCAACATGCAGCTGCAAATCCACAACATGTGCTCGCAATTCCGCAACATGCACCCACAAATCCGCAACATACGCCCGCAAATCCGCAACATGCGGCCTGCATGCGGCAGCACATGTACGTATGCATTTTGGCATTTAGGTGTGTTCAGGCATGTGCACACACTTGTTACCATCCACAACATGCGCCCGCAAATCTGCAACATGCGCCCACAAATCCGCAACATGCGGCCCGCATGCGGCAGCACATGTACACATGCATTTTGGCATGTAGGTGTGGTCAGGCATGTACATACACTTGTTGCCATCCACAACATGTGCCCGCAAATCCGCAACATGTGCCCACAAATCCACAACATGCGCCCGCAAATCCGCAACATGCGCCCGCATGTGGCAGCACATTTACGCATGCATTTTGGCGTGTAGGTGTGTTCAGGCATGTACATACACTTGTTGCTATCCGCAACATGCACCCGCAAATCTGCAACATGCACCCACAAATCCGCAACATGCAGCCAGCATGTGGCAGCACATGTATGCATGCATTTTGGCATGTAGGTATGTTCAGGCATGTACATACACTTGTTGCCATCCGCAACATGTGCCCGCAAATCTGCAACATGCAGCTGCAAATCCACATGTGCTCGCAATTCCGCAACATGCACACGCAAATCCGCAACATGCAGCCACAATCTACAACATGTGGTCGCAATCCGCAACATGCGGTGGTGGTTGGTGGTAGTGGTGCTGGTGGTGG
This sequence comes from Chaetoderma sp. LZ-2023a, assembly GCA_034401795.1. Classification (NCBI taxonomy): domain Eukaryota; kingdom Metazoa; phylum Mollusca; class Caudofoveata; order Chaetodermatida; family Chaetodermatidae; genus Chaetoderma; species Chaetoderma sp. LZ-2023a. The sequence continues at coordinate 88,035,185 of CM067370.1, read as the reverse complement.
TGAAGGTGGTGGGTGATGGTGTTGATGCTTGTGGTGGTGGTGGGTGTTGGTGATGATGATGATTATGATGTGGTGGCAGTGGTGGGTGGTGTTTGCTGTCGCAATGTCTAGACAAATGGATAGCCAGCAGAGCCAGTCATTCCAATGATAAATTTTCAAAAATAGTCTTCTGGCACATGCATGCACACAATGGTGCACACCGCGGCAAGCACGCACCTACGCACACACAAAGGCACAACATATAACCAGCAGTATCGCATATTAGCATGTGTGCATACGAGCGTGATCGTTATTAAACCCTCATTGACATACCCTCTCCAACCTATATACCATTTTCAGACACTGTGCTCTCACACATTCCAACCACAATGTCTAGACAAATGGATAGCTGTCAGAGTCAGTCATTCCAATGATAAATTTTCAAAAATAGTCTTCTCTAGGGCTGCAAGTGTGAATATGAAGAAATTTGCTATGGGTTGGCGGGTGGGTATGTGTTGATGATGGGGTTAATGCACGGTGTTGGGTGTAGGTCGTAGTGGTGGTGGTGGTGCTTAGTGGCTGGTGGTGGATATCAGTACTGGTGGTTGTGCTAGGGGGGGGGGGGGGCTTCTGCAATAGAAAATTTCTAGCACCATCCATTCATAACACTAGGGGGGCATATATAAGATTTTGATACTAATCCCAACCAACCAGTAATTCAACGACCTGATCTAGCATGATTTTGGTGACCATTATTTCACAAATTTATGGCAACAGCTATATATGATACTAGGGAAGACATAACAGTTTTGAGATTAATTTCAACCCATAACTCAACGAGCTAAGCTAGTATTTTAGGAGTTTCCCAAGAATGGGAGCTTCTGGCTAGAAAGTTTTTAGCACCATCCATTCATAACACTAGGTGACATATAAGATTTATATAATAAAAATAAAATTCGATTTTTGGTATTCTTTATTCTAACTGTCGCCGCCGACCTTGTATTATTCATATGCGAACGTATTCGTAAACCATAAGAAAAGCAGACATTGACAACTTAGGACTTTTCCAACCTGACACAAGTGTAAATTTACACAATTATATCTAACACTTCTTTAACAGATTTCTGGCCATTTTGCAAAATATATCAGCATTTATGCAGCTACATAAAAAAGGAATTCTCAGGATAACCCTGGAACCAACCAATCAAATTATTAGAAGTAACGAAACGTTATTATGACGTGTTAACATTTGATAATTTGATTGGACAAGTGAATGCACATTGTGACAAACTTTTTCTTTTCTATAAGATATAGACGTGTGTATCTGTATGAAGAAATTTATTTCATTTCGCACCAGAGTGATGTGCCATCGTGACCATTTCTACTGTCGAACGATAGTTATACTGTTACACATACTCCACTTGGTGACTAGCTGGATGTTTAATAGGTTGAATTCCACCAAACACTTTTGGAGAAGATAGTGTTAAGGACACAATTATATGATTTTTGACATTTCTACACTGCATCCAGAGCCCTCAAGGGATGTAACCAAATATAAACGCTGTCTCACAATCTGTAATGACATGGATAACACGCACAATAAACTTGTTTGATTTCCATCAAAAGCTTTTAGAGATGTGACTTACACAGGATCTCTACAATATCTGAACCTTTGACATCGCCCTGGCCACGGGTTGGGTGGGGGTGGGGTGGGGTGGGGATATCACAAATATACAAATTCTGTTTTAGGTTGAAGTCTGTCAAACAGTTTCAGAGGAAATAACCTTGTGGACAGATGGACTGAAGCGATTACAATATATCCGACGTTTTTTCTTCGAAACACGTGGGGATAATAATCTAGTGATCCATTTTACATAAATTACATGGAGTATTGTTGTATCCTAAATTAGTCATTTGGCGAATATATGTATTGCATGGCTTGTATCTCTTCTGTGGTTAAGTCTGGGTGCCACAGGTCAATCATCAGCACTGCCCTTCGCTCGTTTGAACATGCTTTAGTATAGTGAGCAGAATGTAGGAATGAATCGTCAAATACAGTCACTTTGCCTTCCTGCCATTGCTTGTCTGAACCATCCACTCTCAGGAAGCATCCACGGGGAACCTTCAGCCCTAGAACAACAAGATCAATAGTCAAACATGCTGCTCTAGAGGTCTATCGAAGACCAATGGTGGTATTTCCCTAAGATAGATAATAAAAATACAAATAGGAGTGACCATCTTTTTTCATCGGCATCAAACTCAACACATTCAGAATGAGTTGCAATATGAAGGGTTAAGACAAGACTGGTGATTGGTGTATTTTCATATTAAGTTAGTGACAGCATGACCCTGATATTTGACCATGCGAACTGACACTTATATTACTTCTAAACAGCCACAATATGAATGGTTGTGCTACATTTGGTGATTCTACCTTCTTGCATTCCACTGTTATCCCAGTGACCATGTAGCTTAGAAATTTAACAATTTGACCCGAAATAATAACTCTACCAGCCAGCATATGATTGGGTGCGATAATTTGGTGATTCTAGCCTCTTATATGCATTATCTAAACAGACACAACAGCAAACAAACGTGTGCAGAAACACGCAGTACCGGCCGTAGTACTAATGCCAGTCTTACCCATTCGCAACAAGTAATAATACTCATGACAACATTATCCAAGAATCAAGCTATTAAAAGCATTGAAGGTGAAAAAGACAATGGGTAGAGCATAAATTTAGTTGCGTAACTGATACTATTGCTATATCTGCAGTTTATTATTCTGGAGCTCACAATCCTATAGGGGCCAATGATGCACACACCTGCGCATCTGCATACGCATGCACGCACACAAACACTCGGATGATCGTTGACTGTCCTCCTGTAAATGTAGATATGTATAGATGTGTTGTGATCAGGGTTGGTGTCGAGTACACGCAGCTGTACTGAGGCTGAGTACTAGTACTTTGGCAAATTACTTGAGGATGAGTACAAGTACATGCACTTTTAGGAATTGTACTGAGGCTGTGTATGAGTACACTCATTGTAAATGTACTTGAGTACGAGTACAAGTACATATTAATACCAAGCTGTCATCCATGGTGGCTATGGACGGGGTGGGGGAGAACATCCATATTACAATATTCCCATGTGCTTGCTATATGGGGTGGAATTGCTGCGAATTCTGTAAATATACATGTAAATATAAAATACAGTTTGTTTATTTAACAGAATATTTCTTAATTCATAAAGACTTTGCTGAATTCCAGGCATGATTGCTATGAATTTATAATATAAGGCTTCATCAGTGAAAGGGTTAAATTAAAAATAATTTATTTTAGATAAATAATGCAGTAATGTTGAATATTTTGAAATTAATTTGACTGATAAACATTACTGTCGATGGCAGCATTCAGTAACTGTCAAATTATTTTCGAAATATTTAACATTGAACTTTATTCTTAAAACAGTTCATGTAATATTAACATCGATTAACCCTTTAACCATTTAAATTTTTCAAGAAAATTAACATTTGTAAAAAAAATTGTCAATTTGGAGAATATTTTTGAAAATTTACCACTGAAATAACTGGTTTTCTTATCGAGCCAGATACTCTAGTGTTAAAATTTAAAAAATAGTCTTCTCTTGGCCTGCAAATTGATATTTTCCCAAGACTACTGCAAAAGTATTTTTTCGCTGGATTGAGTGTTAAAGGGTTAAGAGTTGGGCGGTTTATAAAGCCTGAAATAATGGGCTTTGTCCAATTTCATTGTCAGGACTAATGCATGAATCGTATCTTATCAGTAGTTCCATACATCTCTCCACATTGAATGATAAATGATAAATGTCCATAAATGACCATTTTTATGCTGCTAAGAAAGATTCCATTGAATGTTTTGAATGTTAGTTGCTGGTAGGTCTTGCTGCATTAAGCAGCAATAATGGTTTTCAGACAAATTATTTTCAATATATATCAATTTACCTGTATGACTGCTTTGAAAGGTAGATAAAGAGGGTTTCAGTTGTGTAAGGATTAAATGCTAGGTACTTGTTTAATTTTGTTCCCTATTAGGAAACCTACAGCAATTGACCATTTCAACTCAAACATCCAGAAATTCAATTTCAAACCAAATTAACAGCAATGTTTTAAACATTTTGAAATTAATTTGGCTGGAAGAAGTTATTCCCTCAAGAAGCAATTGATTCTAGTCAATTTATGTTTAAAATATTCAACAGTTTCCTGACTATGACAGCCTTGAAATTGAGATAAACAGATTTCATTATTGTAAGTGTCAAATGCTTATCTTATTCCCTATAAGTATAGCTACTACAGCAAACATTCAGATTCTCAATTTCAAAGCAGCCTTTTAAAAACAGATCACTATGAAACATATTACTAGGCAAATTCATTTCGCGTGTGAGTACTTGAAAATATGTACTCGAGTACACGAGTACTGAGTACACGAGTACATTGGTCCCAACCCTGATCTATTAATTTTCAATGTTAGTAGTAGTAGTAGTAGTAGTAAGAGTAGTAGTAGTAGTAGTAGTAGTAGTAGTAGTAGTAGTAGTAGTAGTAGTAGTAGTAGTAGTAGTAGTAGTAGTAGTAGCAGCAGCGCCGGCGGAGGTGGCAGTAATAGTATTCCCCATAGCAGGGTTCATAACTTTCAGCAAAATGGAATCTCTTGCATTTTCCATACCTTTTCAAGACTTCAATTACCAGGCTTATTTAAAGATATTTCTATATCAAACATGCTAAATTCTTCAGAAGAACTAGTAGCTGAGATCATCATTCTATATTATTTTGCAAATGATAATCACATCTGCCAATATTTCAATTTTCCACACTTTTTCCAAATTTGTAGGAGAAAATGTAGAATTTTCCATACCGTTCAAGGCCTGGAAATGTTTTTTTTAATACTTCCATACATTTCCGGGATTTCCATACTTGTGTAGGATCCCTGTGACTGGTTCAAACATTTGGACTGGTTTGGTCCCAGCGTCGCTTTCGGGATAAAAGGGCATATCCTTGCAAGCTTCCGATATGTAGTCATAATTTTGAAATTGCACTATTTTTACCTTGAAAGGTTACAAAACCATGAGGATCCTATTGTTCATTTGTGTCACCATCTCATTATCATTTATTCAGTTAAATGACCATGAACATATTTGAAAGACAAGAGACCCAAGGGGGTTGTATCGCTCACCTGGACGTATTGGTCACTGGCATAACAAAACAAAATGAGATGACCACCGGATAAATTTACCAATCTAATTTCTTTGAAGGTTTAGCCAAGTTTGATTAAAATTGGTCAAGTGGTTAAAAGTAGTCTTTTATAATTTTCTCGGCAATTTGCAGAAAATGCAAGATGCCCTCCAAAAATGCTACATTTTGATTGGTCCACAGCGGCCATGTTTTGTTAGGTAACAACTTACCTTGAATACACTTTAATGGCCCTAAATCCCTCATCATATCTGCCAAATTTTGGCCCTGTGAAAACTAAGTGATGGACGACGGATCGATACGCGATGGACGGTCGCCATGGCATAGGCTCACTTGGCCTTTCAAGCCAGGTGAGCTATAAATTACACCAACTGTTTTCGGAAAACTTAATCCCTATAAGACCTCAAAACCACAAAATGACAACGATTAACAGGTGCCATATTCGTAGCAACGCAACTAAATCGGAGGGAAACAAGTACAACAGCGGATAAGTACGGAGCTTTCACCAACAGGTTAGCCATTGCTCATAATCAGCAAAGATTTATACATAAGAAATTGCACAAATACTCACCTAAATGACAACGCAGTCTTGTGTTAGTTGGTCCATAATGTTCTGTTACTAGGGTATTTGGATCTATTACAGAAAACACAGCGTTACCGAAGATGCATCCACTCATGAAGGGGGTAACTGACAGCACCGTATTGGTCGTTACAGGGCAGAGGCGGCAATTATCCTTCACAACATGTCCTTGATTTATCAAGCTGAATATACTCCAACTACCACCCTGTGTTGTGTTATTTGCCCATCGACATATTCCACTGGAGTTATCATAAACATTAGTGAACTCATCAAATATATCACTAAAATTACTTTCTAGCAAACTAAGATCCTTGATCAATGATTTTCTCCACCACGGTTTTGAAGTTAGTCTCGGAACATACAACATAGTAGGTCTTTGTGGGGAGACTATTGTAGATGAAATTGAAGCTTGGCTATTTCTGATTCCTAAGAGGAGCCTTTCAACCTGTGATTGTTGTACATGGCCCCGAATAAGCAAATCTTCCATTCTCTCATGTGAACGAGTCATTATTAACTTGAACTTAGAACAACGTACACAATCTAAAGATGAACAAATATTTAGATCCTTGGAATGTGTTAAAGTATCAACAGACATAGCATTTGTAAAGAAATGTCCACTGAAGTATTTGAATGCATTCCAATATTTTGGAACGATATAAAATATGAGACTGACAATTACTACAATGACTATGCAGCTGACTATCATGATGTCCTGCGTAAGTACTCTATGATGGCATCTCACAAAAGCACCACATAATTCCCGCTGTATTACAGTATTTTCGCTGTGTATGAATCAAAGATTGTACTCGTCAATCAGTAGAGGAGCCACGACAGCAGACTGCAAAAGAAAAGATAACATTTTATTTTGATTAATAGTCATGAAAAATTTGCTGTGGTTAGTTGGAATGCATCAGTTTGCATATGTCCCTTTAAATGATATAACGCAGATGTACGCCAATAACTATGAGACAGACTTCTGTATTAGATATAATCTAAGTAGGCATTCTATGTCACCAAAAAGACCGTTCCCAGAGTTAACTTAACAGCAAAATAATGTCAAACAATGTAACGCTAGAGATAAATGAAGGCAATGTAGCATTGCCGATAGATATGGTGTTCAAAGGTGATCGCTAAATCAATGGAATATCTAGAAAAGGCTATAATAGTGAGACCTAATGTATTGCAACTTCTGCTTGTGTGACATTTTATGTTCAGGTTGTTTGTTCTAGCTTCACATAGAAGTTCAAACGTGAGAAAACGTCTCAGAGTGTGGACACTGACAATTAATGCATATGGATTATGGCTAGTAAGGTAAACAGCCCCATATGACTTAGAAACTCATTTAAAATCCTTGAGATAAATAAATCAAAACAACTTAATTGAAGCGTGACTGCTGCCAATAACAGCAATTTGCCATCAGCCAAACTGGCGAGATTGGGTAATAGCTTCGACAGCTTACTTGTGTGGTCCACTTGAATTGGATGTTTGGTATGATATTAGTAGTATTTAGATACATGTACAGAATATCCCGTTAAATAATCCAGGTAAATATTATATGAGCTACATATATAGTCACTAATGGAAGTAGAAATATCATTTGTTATCGCCACTTATCAATTGATTATTGACATGAGCGTTAGGCAGACAAGCCTGACTTGTGTTAAAGTAACAAGACCAGGAATGGTCAGTTATCAATAAGTGATATCAGAAGATACCATACACCTCGCCTGAGGATAGGTTTTTTTAACTCCACACATGCACGTATGCGCACACACACGCAAACATGCACGTACGTACATACATACATTGTTTATACCCATAAGGCATCAGGAGGGAAAATGTTGGTATTCCTATTGTCGATATTCCTCAATTTATATAATTAATAGCGCCTGCCGCCGCCGCCACCACGCCACCTAAGTAATGGAGGATTTCCCACCAACCTAATTTTAGTGTTCATATTCAGAATATGATGTCAGGAGAAAAGAGGGCATTTCTATAAGCAATATGTATCTATTTGTATAATTAGTGCCCATGTTACCCCCATAGTGAAGGGACGGTAGATGAGATCACTTGTAGGTTATCCACAAGAACACAACCATGGGAATACAATAATACATTTATTTATTCTACCGTCATTTCATACAAGTTTCCCATGTTTGGGAAAATGGCGAACTGCTAGGTATTCCGATGTTAAAAGTATTAATTATACATACATATAGTTATTAACTATGCTTCTCATCAATACATGTCAGATTTCGAAGACCAATTCCTGTAGCACTGAGATGTGAGATACAAACCTACTTCTACTGTTAACTGGTGTCCATCTTGAACCATGTGCAACCACAACTAATTTCCGCAATTGGCAGCAACAGTTTTAGGCAACACCACATTTAAAATGGACAACAACATTTCTTGTAACCGCTACTACATAGCCTGGCTTCTCAAAATACATCGCTAGAAGAGTTGATAATTAAATAGGGTTGCATATTTAATCTAGTTGTTATCGTATTCCATAAATATGCTTACTTCCAAATTCAAATTCAAAAGTTACTTTATTACCTGATGTGTTTTATACATATAAATAAACTACAAACAGGCAGTTCATCAAACGCATGTTCTATTGAGCGATGTACTCATTACACGAATATCACAAAACCTTTGTACATTAACACATATGTCACATCACAAGATAATTATATATTAACAGAATGCTAAGACCTACCATGACATATATATATATACATATACTTACTTTGATAAAGGGACAGGACTCCTCTTCTGAAATGATTGGCCAGTAAGTTATCCTATTTTGGAATTTTATTAGGCAAACATTAACTCTCTCGCCTCAAACTTTATATTGTACAATAGGTTATAGTATATAGATTCCATATAATTCCTTTCCTGCCATCCCAGTTTTCACAATATCCATAAGTCCGAAAGTTAAACATTAAACCGACGGGCGAGTACCTAGGCTGTCCCTGCATTGATATTCACACGCACGCACGCACGCACGCATATTTCCGAATTATTTTTGGAAAATCCATGATGGCTGCTGAAAAAATTGACCAATCAGAATTCTCATTGGAAATCTTGAATCCTATCACCATAGGATCATTCCACCCACGTTTTGTTGAAATCGGACTATTTATTAAGGAAGAGTAGCATTTTAAAGGGTTTCTGGAAAATCCAAGATAGCCACCGGAAAATTTGATCAATCAAGATTCTGTATATAGGTTCTGAAGCCGACCGCCTTTGGGTCCCTCCAGGCAACTCTGCTTGAAATCACCCAAGAAGTTAATGAGGAGTAGCATCTTAAATGATTTCCGATTATTTTTTAGGAAATTCAAGATGACCGCCAAAAAATTGACCAATCAAAATTCTGTATAAATTTTCTAAATAAATGAAAATACTCAATGACTAGATCACAACACAAACTGCGTCAATACTTGATCAAAACCAAACTTGTAAATACTTGAGCAAGACTAAATGTGTGTATGCTGCATATTATTCTCCATCTTAACGACAAATGCGTGGCTTCGTCGAGAATACACCTCTAATGTACAATCTAAAAATAGAGGTGTGGCATCTTCGAGAATACTTTTCTCGATCTCATATCGACGGAGATCTCGCGAGATACGAATGATTATTTCCCTGCCGTTCCTGGAACCTAGCAATATTACAATATGACGTCAGTCTCATGAATAATAATATTGGGGTGATGATCATCTTCATAAATGTTAATTATATTCGCAATGGCGGTACACATCACATTTTCGAAGCCAACCGCTCTTATTATAGTAAAACATTACTAGTTTTCAAAGTCATGAATTTACATAATAACGTACTATAATAGTCAAATCGATTGTACTGACCCTTATCTATTCTACCGTCATACATATATATATATATATATATATATATATATATATATATATATATATATATATATATATATATATATCACCATTGCCATAATAACAATATGGCACACAGAACTGTTACAGAAAATTGTTCCACTTTACAGCACTCAAGCCACTCAATGTGGAGAATCTTCAATTCTGATTGGTTGTGAGAGCTGAATGTCATGCCCTATTATGGGATTTACTCATCCAGTGTATAGCTTACAAATCACCTCTTACTTATTGATTACTCTTCTTCTTGTTTCAGTTAATTCCTACAGAAGAGCCGAAGAGGTGACTTCACCAGATGTCATTTAGCGATTTTGCTTCTAAAATGGTGCTCATGGATGATGTTAGGTGGAAAGTTCCACCGGACAAAATCTCACCGATAGGACTGATGTCCGACAGGACAAAATACCACTAAATTTAATCCCACCTGGGCATAATCTCATGGACAAGATCTCACCTGACTAATATTCCACCGGACCAAAACTCGCACATGGACAAAATCTCACCTGTACATAATCCTATCGTATGATCAGCAATGTGTAATATCGCTACCATTGAGTCATTGTGAGACAAGTCACCATGGATAAAGATTCTGTTTTCATGAAAAATCGATATTGTTCAAATCGTTTCAAGAGTGATCTTAGTAGTACTAGTTTTTGTATTTATGTCAAACATTAGTTCTATGAACTATGTCATTGATGAGGCAGTGGCTCTGGGATATAGCTCCGTCATTATTGAAATGTAATTTTTACCTGTTTGGGGTCTCGAACCAAGCAGGGTTCGAACCAATGAATTCGGTAACACCTTCCAACTAGCGTTTGGGAGGCGAGTAGCCTACCACCAGACCAGCATCCAGAGGACAAACATTCTCTTTCACCAGACTAGCTTTCAACTACCCATCTCACACCCACACGAATTGACTGGAACTGATGGTGTATATTCCAGATATTTTACATTTACGTTTTTTTGTGATCACCCCGCTATATCGGTAGTCAATTGCATGCACGTGGTTTTATTATTATTGTCAAGCATTAGTTCTATAAAGTCTGTCATTGATAAGGCACTAACACTAGGATATAGCTCAGTCATTATCAGATTTTTAAAAAACTTTTTCAGTTCTTGACCCATGGGTGTTCGTACCCATGAATTTTGTGACACCTAGCATTTGGGAGGCGAGTAGCCAACTAGATCAGCATCCAAAGGACAACCATTCTCATTCACCAGATTAGCTTTTGTAGCGCGGATCGACCAGGCGGGTACTGGCCAAGCTGGGTACGAGCCACCCGTCCTAGATTCGTTCCAAAAGTGCACCCCTGGGTAGAGTAGTAAGCGTGTTTAAACCTATACGAGAGGCATTTCATCATGAAAAATGACTAGGTTCGTTAGAATGTGTGGTGGGCATGCGCGCTCTCAGACGCTTCTTTGACGACACGTGTGTCGAGATCGGGAGCGAGTGTGTACCTGTAGTGTACCGAGAAGGTACTCGTAAATATTTATAATTCGGTTATTCTCGTCGTTCTTGGTATTGATCAAGACCAGAATTTGACGAGCTTTTCAAAACCGAAAACCATTTTTAATCGGTCCAGAAATGGCCGAGTTATCATCGAAACTCCCAGTCAAAATATACTTTAAAATATTGCTCTAACGTCGTAATCGCGTGTGTATATATATATATATATATATATATATATATATATATATATATATATATATATATATATACATGCGCAGTGATTCGTGTACACGTGATTTGCTACGTCACTTCACATATCTATACATACCTAGATATAGTTATTTATGTATACGTCATAGTATTCTAGTACGCTGATTGGGTGGTATATCGGCCGCTGGTTGGTTCAGGCAGCCAGTTCTGACGTCCCAGCAAGTATAAAAGGGGGTGGAGGCCGAGAGTCGAGAGGTGACTGGAGGTGTGGACTAGACTAGTGACTCAGAATACCTGCGGATAAGAGCAATACAGAACATCCCCCGCGGTTCCTTGCGGTTTTGAGCTCACCAACACGTAAAAGCAGTTCTCGGCTAACCCGCATATATTCAAATTTGGATGCTCCCGGACGGACATCCAGGAGCAATAATAAACTAAAGTTATGGTTCCTGTTTCCGAACACCTATAAGCGGAACCTTTTGCGGGAGGGTCCTTGTGACCCGTTATGTAAATTCTACATAATGTAGAGCAGCGATGTTTCTTGGTGGGTGACTCGCCGGATCTGCCCACCACAGGAAAGTGGACTTCAACCACCGCACTGCATGTTGTGTGGCCACCTTTATAACTTTTTGACTGCAGTCGAGTAGACTTTGTCTGGTGTGCCGCAAGAGATATGCGATGCACCCCGCACGGTGTGCCTCTATATGTACATGCATTAATTACATTTTTATAAGTAACCCTCTCTGTTAATGGGTTATGATTAACTTTTATAATCTAGTAGACATTACCTCATTGCTCTGTTTTGCGGTCCTGAGTTTGTACCGTATCATCGTGGTGTCAGCATGCGGAGACCCATCTGCGGAAACCAGCTGCGGAGATCTGCATGCGGAAACCTTCCATCCTCAGGGAACGCGTCGATTCGTGCTACATGTAGCTAGCGCCTCAATTTCAGTAACATAGTAGCCTGTACCGTCCAAGTAACTACTAGGTACTCAAGTAACTATACCTATTATATTTTATCATCATAATTCTTGTCTGTATAAGGTGCTGATGACTAACAGGTACCGTACTGGTCTTAGGACCGCAATTACTGTGTATAGTATCCTTGTTTACTGTGGGTGCTTTAACTAACCGCACCGTTTAGGTTATTGACCTATTATATACTTACTACCTCACTTAATCATTATGTAAATTGTTTCATTGTCTTGGTTAGTTATGTATATGGCAGTTAGCCATCCAGTTGAAATGTTTTGTTCATTGGTAAAATCTCTGGACCGCAGTACGCTAGGAAATACTAAACAGCAACAATATACGCATCACTTGTCCCCGCCACCAACAATTTCACACTGAGGTCGCTGACCGTGCTCTAAATATTTGAGCCTTGGCATCTACTGACTAACCTTACTATACAGCTCGATAGGATAGGTTAAGAGTGGTTAGGGACAATTTCTGCATTAGGAGACATACATGTATAGTGTACACCTCTCTTCCAGCTGTTGCGGTAATCTAGCCCGCACTCCGGCAAGGTTGTGTAAAATTGGCCAAATACCTATAGGGCCTCACATTTATCAAGTTATTGTCTCTTTCACACGATCCACCAAGCCATCAGGCCTTTTAATTGTTTGGTGAACCCCACCCGCACATTGGACTGATCCGACTCTGGGAAATTATCAAAGGTTTTCGAGCGGTGATGGCCAAAGTGCGGGTTCACATACATCTCCTCTGTATCCTTGGATACTTGATAGTTAGATACTTTGCCAAAGAAGAAAAACACTGCGAAATATATAGTTATTATTGTAGGATGATATTTTATTCCCGTATTGGGGTGAGTAGGGAAATGGTAACTTCCCTCGGAATCCGAGTTGGAGAAAGGTTCCATTCTAGATACAAACTAATGAAAAAGAATCATGATGTTATGGTTTAACACGTGGTGAATTCAACCATGGAATTGTATTAATAGTTTTATATTTTTCGTAACACAAATGACAACAATAACAGTAGATAGAATGAGTCATGAATAACTATGAGTAATTACGATAACAATTACCAGTTTTAATTAAAATGTAGGTCACAGCCTACTTTATCCGATTGTCAGAGATGTTATCTTCCTCGATGCAGAAGAAGTGTATGATGTACGGCTATCCGGAGAAAATTGTAGCTTGCGGGGGTGGGTGCTGGTCCGTTATGTTGCTCCACTCCATACAGGATGCGCGGGAGGGCTGGTTAGCTAGGGTTATCGGATCCCGTATCGCATCTCTCCGGAAGGTACAAAGCCCGGCCTCTAGAGCCGGTGGAACAATCACATTCCAGTGGGGTCGTGCGACCATTGCCGCCGAGATTTAACCTCACGGTTTCGTCCCAACTGTTCGTGCCACTGGTATGTCAGTCCATAAACTAATTTAAAACTCTGGACATGATGATATAATTAAAGGCACAATTATAACTATGCAAACAATGTTACACGTTTGACAGTAAATGAGCACATAATACAACACATAGAGCCATCTGGTGTTCTTTTTACGTGGTTTCGCCAAAGGTACCACACAGATTCGTAAGTCCACAGAGGTATCCCCGCAAGGGAGCATCGCAACGAGGCTACTTGGATAGTTTAATATAAACCAATTACTAGATTATTAGATACGATTCCAAGCTTTGGCCACAAGTGGCAGGGATTCGTACTTATCTTTAGACACATATATCTAACTGGCGAAGATGCCCAGCTTCCCGAAGGTTGCCGTGCATAGCATCTTCCTCAGAAAGACAGCATGTGTACATGCTACGGAGCCATAGCTCCCGAATCATATGACGATCCAGTCACCATTCCACCATAACCACATATAGCATCACTAGGACGAGTTTTACAGTGCTAATGCTATATCACACATCATAGGACCTTACGATGTTGTTAGTTGAGAGCACACAGAAATAAAGATAATATGTACAGTATGAAACAGAAAGTATAAAAAATGCTGTCGTAAGACCAGGATGGCACCTATTAGTCATCAGTGCCTATTACGGAAATAAAGAAATGCACAATAGTATAGTTACTTGAGTACCTATTGGTCATCGGTACAGTAAGTTCATAAATCACGGAAATTGATGCGCCACAGTTGAGTAGCGCAAGATGGCATGATCTTGAATGCAGGGAAGATTTCCACAGGCAGACTGTTGATGCAGCACACACTCAAGATGTTGAAGAAGAACGGTTAAGAAGATGTCCACTAGATAGTCAGAATAACTGATACATAAATTTACACAGTTTGTTGTAAAGTTTCCATCCGGCGATGGTAGTTTGAAAGTTGCCCTTTAACAAAGAGGGCTATATTTGTAATTAAATAGGCATGTACAATAACTGGGTACACGGTGCGGGATACATCGCATAGCTCTTGTGACGCACTGAGCAGAGTCCCACCAGACTGTGGTCTAAAAGTTAATTAACACACGCGACATGCTGCACGGAAGTTTGATCCCACCTTTCAGCGTGTTTCAGAAGATCCGGTGAGTTATCCACCAAGAATCGCCATCAGCTCTACATCCCATAGAATTACATCGAGCCCGCAAGGCCCATCCGCAGGAAACTCCTCTAAGAAAGTTCAGAAGCGGGAGTGCTTATTTTAATTTATTTTGCCCCAGGATATCCATACGGGAGTGTCCAAAATTTGTATCGCGGATGTCCAAGACTGCTTACCGGCGGAGGAGATCTCAATTTTGAATGGCACCGCTGTGGTGTATGTACCACAGTCAGTTAGCAGTTCTCCCACGTCTAACACTGCGCTGGTCCAGCAGTCTTGCTGACAGGTCGGCTTCCACGCCGATGATGCTCTCAATTCTCATTTTCTCGCCCCTTTTATACTACTCGTGACATCATAGGCAGGACACTCCAGCCAATCAGCGGTCGAGCAGTAACCAGTCAGCATGCAGCTAGAAGTGGTGACGTGGCTATCACGTGAACAGTGCATTCCCCATTCATTAATACATACACGTGATTACCACGTCAAAGCAATATTTTGAGGATAATTTAAGCGAGACTTTTAATGATAACTCGGCCATTTCTGGTCGATTTTAAAACGGTAAAAAGTTCTGTAATCCTCGTTTCATTCTGGTCCTGATCGGTACCAAGAACGACGAGAATACTGAGATTTAAGAAAATCACAAGTACCAACGCGGTACACTATAAGCACACACTCTCCAAATCCTGACACGTGCTGCCATGGAAGCTCTGATGCGTGCGCATGCGCACTACGCGTTCTTAAGGACATAGCCGTTTTAACGAAACCTCTCTCATAGGGCTTTATGCATGCACACTATCATACTCAGGGGGGTGGGGGTGCCTGGAGCGCATCCGGAATGGCCATCACATACCCATCTTAGCTGGGACGGTCCATACCTGTCCGGTCGATCCGTGCTATACCACGCCCTGGTAGTTTGACACTTGTGACAAACGATCAACGCATCGCGGATCGAACGCACGGAGCACGCTAGGCAGGAATTATAGACGTCACGAGTGGGCGCATAGCTGAGAGGAGTAGTGATGCGAGAGATGCATAGTTATCAGAGAACACATAGAGGTGCGAAAGAGTTTTGGAGGGAGGCATACTTTTAGTTTTCATTTTTGACCTGGAATTATTTTTCCAGGTCTTTTCTTTTTTTGTTTGTTTTATTTCGTGGTGCATGCTTTTTCTTTATTTTAATACCCAATTCAGCTAGAACAATAACTCGCATTGGCGTTCTCTCAATTGCCGATAATTATTTCTCCGCAGAGAGCACCCAAGCTCCAATGTACCTTCATCAAATAGTTATAATATAAGAAAATATATGTTAAAATGTACATTAATATCACAGTTAAATGTAAATTACATATGTATCCCGGATATATTAGGGGATGCATACGGTGCGGCCCGTTTTGGCGGGCCCACATGGATAGCTCTCGCTATCCACAATCTGCCTCCACATACTGAGGTGGGAAGAAAAATGATAAGAAAAAAAATATTTTAATAAAGTAAAAAGACTAGTTTATCAGGCAGACCCAGCAATAGCTGGGATGGCATGACGGGAATAAGAAATATTCACTGCGGTGTGTTGTGTACTTACGCCGCACACGACGTGTTTACAACACAGGTATCCGCAGTGATTATTTGTGTGAGACACAGCTACGCAAGAATGTTGCGTAGATGTGTAGGATGACCGTGGTCAGCCTAGGGACTGGGTTACAATTATAAAAACATATATAATAAGAATAAGATTTCAAAAATAATAAAACAATAAAGTTCCATTTTCCACACACTTATTCATAAATTCTGCTGCAACCTCGACAATAGTGTCCACAAATATCCGCGGAGAGATTTCCCCAGTGAGTCTGGGTACCACGACTCATACTGGACGGTCGTGGCGGGTGGTTCTCCGCTGCCAAAATTTCACTATCTATGTTGCCCAGGTCGGTAATATTGAAGCTGGATGAAGCTGCTGCTGTATCCATAGATGCGCTAGTGGTGGTGACAATGTCGGGTGTGGTTCTGACTGATGGCAGTGCAGATATTGCTGATATCACTGTTGTCGTGGTGATGGTGGTGGTGGTTATGGCTGCAGGTTGGCTGAATGCTGTGATGATGTTCGGTGTCGATGCTGCTGCACTGATTGCGGATAATTTTCCTATTTTCTCAGCCTTAATTAATTTGCTGGCGGACGTCCTGGGAATTGCTCGGATTTTTGGCTGGTGCACGATTCTGCGTTTTCCAGAATATGGATGATCCGGCATAGTCGTTCTTCTTACGGCATGATCTAATGGAATGATGGTGCTGCGCATGAGTGTCGGTGTGCAGGTCTGCGGTGCCGTGGTGGTGATGACAGCTTCCGTGAGGCTGATCTCCTCATCTATAACTAAGCTGCACTGAGATATGGAACGATCGGAAGTGTCCTGTAAACCTGGTTCGGATATCTTCACAGGAGTTGTTATAACCACGGATATTGGCTGGCTGATTTTGGATGCGGATGCGATGATGATGCTGTGTGCTGTCGGTGTTGTCACTGCGGGTGCTGCCGGTGTGGAAACTACAGTTGGTGTGAATACCGATGCTGCAGATGCTGCCGGTGCTGTTCTTGTGGGTGCTGCTGATGCTGTGGTGATATATGCTGGAGTGCTGATGCTAGCTGGCTGTGTTGCGGATGCTGTTGGTCTAGCTAAATGCGGAAAGTCAGTTTGTCGTCATTTGGTACGTTTCGTCTTCGCCATTTTTCCAATTGGGAGCACAGTAACTGGAAGTCTACTTTCGAAACGTGGAGCGAGAATATCTATGTCCTCATTCTGTTCACCGGGTTTTAACGTCACTACTAACACACGATGTTTGAAAGATAGTGCGTGGGTTACACTGTACCGAGTAGCTGAATACAGGTACTTGCAGTCCGAACAGAATGCATGTTGTAATAAATGGTCGTGATTAACATGAAGCGTCAAGTCCGAGTTTCTGGAGAATGCACGCTTACAAGGCTGTCCATTATGCTGTAAAGCTGTACACAGATACTTCTTCCCGAGATGAGCAGGTGCCGCTTCCTACTGAGCTGTCGGACAAGGCGAGATCTTCCGCAAGCGACCTCATTTCCGCATGATGGTAATGTGCGGAACTGCACTAGCCTAATTTAAATTTCCTATCTCCTCATACTTTCCTGGCCAAATATAACACAGATAATAAAGTAATAATAAAACAGCAGAATTTGGTTTGCGACACGAAAGTAGACTAATGCTCGATCTTCCCTAGTGTCGAGTTTGACGGGAAGATGAAGTTTCAGTGCACGCTTTCCTCCTTTTATACTTTTTGGTAACGTCCCAGGGTGGCAGATGACCACACCCAAAAGTTTTAGGGTGAGTCGGTCCCGCCAAACATGGAAATGTTTAATTTTAATTCTCCTGGAGTTGGATTATATATCCCCTTCATATAAAGAAGACAAATATAAATATAGAAAGGCAGGATAGCCGCTTTCATCCCCACTTGGCGGGAAATCGACTCTCTGATCATCATTAAAATCCGGAACTATTTATTCCCATGGAATCTCACCTTTTAATTAGCATGAAGCGGTTTTTCAGATTGGATGTTTATAAACTCGCCTGTTCAAAGTTCATGGTGTGGGAGAGTGCATTGACGTCAGCGGCCGTGGCCCCAACTCACCACCTCTCGCCTCCTCCATCACGCTGTGGTAGATACGTGTAGGGAAGTTCTTTTGTTTATAGCCTTTGATCCAATTTACTGGAAATTAGATGTGCTGATCACGTGATTCTTGTTTTGAAATCACGTGGTTGATCGGAAACTTAGGTAATCTGTATGTAATGACAGAGTATTGATGCTACTGATTATTCGTAGTTGATGTGAAAAATGGAAATATATGTTTTCAAATTCTGATTCTCCGAACAGCATCCCTTTATATGTACGTGATCTTATACCTGCGCCTCGTTCTGTGTATAGTCACTTTTTTCCAGCCCATGTGATTAGCAGCTGGAATATGTAGGTAAGAGAATATTTGAAACGCTCCATGATGTTATACAATTGAAGTTTTGATGCTGCTTCATCAGCCTGCGCACTAATGATCTGTATATGCGGTAAAACAGTCGTGTTCTTAATCAAAATTAGGACAGTATAGCTGTATGTAATTTATTGTTTGGTTTAAAGAGCTCCCTGTCTTGCGGAAACCAAGTCTACTGATCCCGCGAAGTGTTTTCCGGGTGAGTGGACTGCCAAGCATCCTACTCTAAGGATAGGACTAGTCTCATCCCTACCTAGACCAAACTTAATTATTATCACAATACAGCTCGGAAAATGCGTGTCTCAGTTTTACAATTACAATACCGTCGTATGGAGATTGTGAATACAGTCATCCTGAGTGTCTGTGTCTTTGTCATGTTGTTGAATTTGATTGATACATGTGGCTGCTTACCTGTGGATGATTCTTGCACTGTTGTGAAGTGTGATGTTTTTATAGCAGTGGGGCGGGAAGGCTGCATGTGGGTGGTGTCAACTTTATCGGACATGTTGTATTTCACTCTGTAATGGCTGAGTCCAAAGACGGGACAGAGTTACTTTAGAGTACAGACGACCAAGAAGGGTGCTGTCGTAACTTGAAACAATCCATTATCAATCTTCTTTTCAATAGCAAAATCCTACTCGATATGGATGACAGACTGCGGGCATCTTACTCTCTTAGTAATATTGACTGTTATTACGTGTGATTGACGTGTGATAGCTTAGCTGTTTACGTATGATGATTCGGGGGGGGGGGGGGGGGGAGTGGGGGATTCCCCGTAGCGTGTACTGTAGATGGCTGCGGTGTCGTTCCTCCTTTCCATATGACCAGTTTTCCGCAAACTGGATAGGCGGTGGTTGCGGAAAATGTTGACTTGTGTTGATGATGGTGCTGTTCTGTTGTAGGGAAGTCTGGTGTGTGATGCTGGCATTATGCGGATTGGGCACATCCAGGTTACCAAGCTGGGGAATGCAGAATCTGTTGCTATTGGGGAAAAGTCGGGTTGCAGAAAGTGATGAGATTCCCGCATCCAGCCAGTGTGTGTGTGTGTGGGGGGGGGGGGTTGACTGTGGTGCGGGATGCCACCTCCTCTGTAGCAGCCAACTCTCTTATATCTGAAGATTGACAGTCAACAGACGACGCGTGGAGTGTGAACTTGACAGGACCGATAATGTCCGAAATTGGTGCACAGATGAGTGACGCGAGTTGGAGTGGCCGTGGTGGTACTAGCGGATGGGATGCACCTTGGAGAGGGGATGGTCTCGCGATTTGTGATCTTGGAGGGGTACACCGAGTTGTGTGGTTTTGCTGTTCTTCAAAACAAGCCAAGGCTTCATCAAGCCTCTTCACTTTCATGCTATTTATTACATGTTCCACTCCACAGGAAGCATGGCCCAGGGCAGCCTCAGCTTCCGCTTGTGGTAACTCTATAATTGGAGTAATAGCATGAAGTGGGTGGGAATGGGAAGAGGTTGGTGGAACAACTTTTCCGTCCTTCCCCTTGGACAGCACAAACGAGAGTCTTCAGATACGACTTCCCAGATTTTGTAGACCCGCTCTGAGGAGGGAGAGGCGAGTATGTATCTCGTCGTCGTCCTCAGCATTAGTTATACGTTCGCCGGACTCCTGGCCTGGTAGGAGGGGTCAAACTGGCACTGCGGTGCTCTGGACTAATGCTGGGAATACTTGTTTCCATAGAGACGTCTGTCTGGGTACCGGTGTCACGTGGAACGCCCACTCTGAGCTCTGACTGGGTTGTCACAGACACACGGTTTAAGTCGATCGAAGTGGATGACTGAGGTCAGGCCATCCAAGGCGCGGATACAGTAGGTCACGTCCGACTTCTTACCTACTACCACATAGGGGCCTTTCACCCTGGTAACTCAGTTTACTCGGCACGTTTGCAGAACGTCGCGAATCGTGAACCCAAACCATCTTTCCCGCCTCATACAGGTCTCCATGTACTCGCTGGTCATGCCATGTTTTCTGACGCCGGTGTGCAGTGGATAATGTTGCTCTCACTAGCTCATGGGTCTGTTCTATCTGCTGCCACATGAGCTCTACATAGAGAGTTTTTCTCTCCTGGAATCCGGTATGCCATGAGCACATATGGGAGTCGTAGATCCCAATCTCGACAATCAAGGCGTGTTTCTTTAGTAAGCATCTCCACTAAGGTGTGGTTAAACCTTTCCACCATCCCGTCACTACGCGGATGGTACGGAGTCGTTTTTGTTTTGACAATATGAAACAATTTGCAGAGCTCGGAGATCAGCCGGCTCTCAAAATTACTTCCTTGGTCGGAGTGCAGTTCATAGGGCATACCGAAGCGGCAGAACACATTGCTTGTCAGAACCTCTGCTACTGTGGATGCCTCTTGGTCCGGCAAAGCAAATGCTTCTACCCACTTTGTAAAATAATCTGGCAATACAAGGATGTACTTGTTTCCTTCATCAGTCATATTCAAGGGTCCAAGCACATCAAGGTTGGACAAAGTCTGCTCAAATGAGGAGTCAAAAATGATTACGTCGTCGATGTAACAGAGACAGATCTGCCATTGCAGGGTGGTTAATACCTGCTCAATGAGAGGCTCGAACGTTCCAGGAGCATTGCACAATCCGTAGGGCATCTTGCGAAACTGGAAAAGCCCGTCTCTACACACAAACGCGGTCTTCTCCATGTCAGCCTCATCCATGGCTATCTTCCAGTACCCACTAGCTAAATCAAGGATACAAAACCACTTGGCTCCGGTCAAGGAATCTAAGTCCTGATCTATTCTAGGTAATGGATATGCGTCTTTGACACTTAGATAATTAAGGCGATGATAGTCTATACGAAACCGCAAAGATCCGTTCTTTTTGCCTGCTAGTACAATGGGACTGGCCCAGGGGGGGGGGGTGCTGATGGCTCTATTATGCCTGTCCGCAACATGTTGTTAACCTCAACTTGATGTGCCTCTGCCTCCTTGTGAATGGAAAGACGTTGAACGGATTGTCAAACATGTCGGGTCTTTTCAGTGTCGATGGAGTGTCGCATGAGATGAGTTTCTCCAAGGACCATGTCTCCGGCTGAGAAATTATCACGATATTTGTATACGAGTTTCCAGATATCACGTTTATGAGATGGCACCAATCCACCTGTGGCACACAAATATATGGCATGTAAGTATTCTGGCAAATCATCAGTTGTTGCTGGTGGCAGTGTAGTAGGGGGTGTCTCCAGTGATATCACATCCACCAGATGGCCACAGCGAATTCCTGGTTCAAGAGTTATTGGGTTCGTTGTGCCATTGAATACCCTGAACGGTATATGATCCTTGTTGGTGGTGTCCATGACCACTTGGGGACTGGTGCATTGTGAGGCAAGTATATACTCAGGGTTGGGTTCCAGCATGGCTATGTGGGTGTTGTGTCCTAACTGTGATGCAGTGGCCCATAAGATTTTCTTGTGTCCCCGCTCAACTGTAGCTGTAGATGCTAAAATCACTGCACATGTGTCGTACAGTGATGATTCCGGCCCAAGGGGTATACGTCGGCCGTGTATGTCTAGTTCCTGTCGTCTGCAATGTATGACAGTTTCGCTGGCACTGAGGAAATCAGAACCAAGCAGGGTATCATTTTGAATAGAGGCAATGACAACTCGCTGGATGAATTGCATCTCCTCTATCTGTATCACGAGGTTTCCTGTACCAGGCACGGGAACATCAGCTCCCGTAGCTGTTTGCAAAAATATGTTTGTAGGTTTAAGGGGTGACTTCTTATGAAGTGGGATGCTCTCATACAAGCGCTTGTTAAAAACGGTGATGGAAGCTCCAGTATCAACAGTGGCACTGGTGGAAACACCACTAAACAGGCAAGCACACTTATATATCACTTTAAGGTGTACCTGCCGATGAGTTTCCAATGATACTGTCTGTGAGAGTGTTGGTGGTGCAGTATCATCCTGTATGTAGTCTTCTTCTTCTTCTTCCAATTACTGGCCGCCTTCAACTTGCTGAAGATTATGCCAGTCAGCTTGTTTCCGGATAGCTTCCATGAGTGCAGTTGGTGGCTGAGTGAGGAAAGGGAAAACCCGTCGTCGCTGCTGCTGTGATTGCTTAGGCGATGACGGAGCTGGGGGTAGAAATGGTGGTGTTGTTGATGCCGTTTCTGTGTGTTGCGAGTTGGTGTATACAGCAGTGCGGATAGGACCGGTGTGATCGTGGGGGAGGGCTACATGTGTGAGTCACTTTTGACAATGCATCATTGGATGTTTGGTGGATGTGCAGAAGAAGCAATGGCGCCGTGGAATTTTTCCATCCTTTGAACGATGTTTCTTCTTGCGGATCCATGATGCCGAATGTTGACTTCCATCCGTATCACTGCTGCTGCCGCTGGATGTAGTAGTGATGCTATGAGGACTTGTGAATTGCAAACCACCACCGGGTGTCAAGTGCCTTGGCGGTGGGTCATGGTGCTTGTATAAACATTGTTTCAGTGGAGCCCACAATTTCCGGCAGGGGGAGATGTCAGTGCTGCGGATGCAGTATGCATCATTGGTACCGGCTGTGTGTGTGTGTGTGTGTGTGTGTGTGTGTGTGTGTGTGTGTGTGTGTGCGTGCGTGCGTGCGTGCGAGCGTGCGTGCGTGTGTGTGTGTGCACAATGTCGTAGGAGAATGAATTGTTGTATTGGCTACCTGATGTTGTTGTCCACAAGCCGCAGTTGAGCCGGATTGTACGAGTGGGCACCGGAGTGGCTCTGTAATCAGTGCCCTTGCTAGTTTAAGGGGGGGGGGGGGCTGCATTGTACATCGGTCAGTGGTTGGAGTTGTTGACAGAGGCCCGGTTCCATTGGCCTGGCTGACCACATCCGAAACATGTGTTCAGTGGCTGGGTGGAAACCATATTTGTTGCTGGACTTGTTGTAGACTGTTGCGACCGTGGTGCTGAGGGTGGTGACTAAGTTAGTGAGTGCTGAGATTTGCTTGGTGATCTCCTTTACCCTATCATGCATGTTTTGCCTATTGTTGTTGTTGTGCTGGTATCCCGCATCCTGGGGTGTTGCTGTTGCCCCCACGGTGGGGTGCTCAGAATGCATTTGCAGGTCTGATGCTTGTGTAACTGTGGATGCAGTGCTGTTGTCGGTAGTGGTGGCGAGATTCACATCGTTTACTTCGTTGATGGGATGCAGTTGTCGGTGATTATTTTTCTAACGCTCTAAAAAGTTCTCAATACGAACCGTGGTTGCCAACTTTGTGTATGTTGGTGTGTAGTCTGTGCCCAAATCTGCCAGGACTTGTAAAGCTTTCCCGGACAGCTTTGCGGCCAGGTACTCTCCCATATTGACGATCCGTCCACCGATAGATGCGACTTATTATCTCAAAATGAACTTTATAGTTAGCCCAATCATTCTCCCTGCTAAATTTTTGCCATGTCCACGATGAGAAGTGATAGGCGTGAATCCAGGTGGTGGTGCCAGGGAGACTAACGAAAACGTGGATGCTGGTCTGCATGTTGGTGGTGTTGGTGGTGTTTGCCGTCGATGTCCCTGTTGATGATGATGATGCCATGTCCGTGAGGGAGATTCCCATCGATGATGCTGTGCACGATATGTTAGCTCCGCGGAATACCACCCTGATGTGGGTCCATAGACAGGTGTTGGTCTATAGACTGGAGGAGACATGCTATGTAGATGACGCGGATGCTCTACTGGATGTTGTGATGGATGTTCCTCATACAGTGGCGGTGGGGGTGACTGATGGGGGGTGGTGTGTGCTGTGTGATGGTCTTCTGGTGTATTGCTGGAAGGTAGGAACTGTATCTTTCGGTTCGTATGGAGATGCGGGATATGGTACATGAGTGTCCGGCCACTGGTCACCTTGTGATGACGTTGGCGAACATAATGGTTGGGAAGGATAAGTATGCCCCCGTAGGGGTCTGTGTCATGGTCATCCACGAGCGTAGATGGTGGGTGCCTATCATGGATATCCGACATGCTTATATATTGAGTCCCCTCGCTGATCTGTGAAAACTTGTGTAATGGCGGTGCTGGTTGTACCACACCGGGGAAATTATTAGCATAGTCAGTGTCACCGGTATGTCGGTCCATAAACTGATTTAAAAGTCTGGACATGATAATATAATTAGTCACAATTATAACTATACAAACAATGCTACTCGTTTGACAGTAAATGAGCAAATAATACAGTACATAGAGTGATCTGGTGTTCTTTTTACATGGTTTCGCCGAAGCTACCACACAGATTCGTAAATCCACAGAGGTATCTTTGCAAGGGAGCATTGCAACGAGGCTACCTGGATAGTTTAATATAAACCATTTTACACCCCTATCACGCACGCACGCACGCACGCACGCACGTACGTACGCACGCACGCACGCACGCGCGCGCACGCACGCACGCGCGCGCACACACACACAGACACACACACACATTGTTGCAAGAGGAGTGCCTCGCGCAGGCCTCCGTCACAGGAAAATGCCTTCAACGCATTTGTTCAAACAAAAAGCTATGTGCTGGTCAATCCTAGTGAAGCCATAATTAATGTGATGCACACTAGTTTACGTGGACGGGTCGGATGATTTCCGAAGAATTCATAGGTCCCTGTCTTATGTAGGTCCAAAGATACTGTATTAGTAGATACCGCCTTATTTATGCTGGCCTTCTGCTACATTCTAACCTACCAATTGGTTATTAGATATGATTCCAAGCTTAGGCTGCAAGTGGCAGGGATTCCTACCTATCTTTAGACACATATATCTAACTGGCGAAGACGCCCACCTTCCCGAAGGTCGCCCTGCATAGCATCTTCCTCAGAAAGACAGCTTGCATATATGTTATGGAGCAATAGCTCCAGAATCATATGACGATCCGGTAACCATTCCACCATAACCACATATACCATCACTAGGACGAGTTTTACAGTTCACAGAAGCAATTTAGAAAGCGCAATATCATTTATGGTGTGGAGTAAGAGACAGATATCCATCGCTAGTGATCTTCCCGTACGGGCGTGGTGGGTTCTAAGACCTCACCCAGTCACTACAACGAGTTGGATGGAGATCTGTGTCTCGTCCGTCACCCGCGTGTTATGGATTTAACCTATTACCTGTCATTAGGATTAAGTTCCAGAATGCCCAGAGATGCACTACAGGCCAGTGTTACATAATACAATTTTCTTTTCGCAGTGCTTCCTACATTGGCGGGGGAATCTAAACTAACTGGTATCCGAAGATACAGGGCCAGTGTATGTAAATCGACACTTTAGTTATCACTGCTCGGAAACCCCAATAGTTTCCCAGAGTCGGATCCTGCCAATGTGTCGATTTGGAGTCCAGACAATTATTAAGCCTTGCGGCTGGAGGAGCGTAGAAAGAGACAATCACTCGAAATTAATAAGAGGCCCTAAGGTAATTGGCCAATTTTACACAATCTAGCTGCTGTGTGGTGTTACATATCCACTACAGCCGGAATGTCCTATCGAGCTAGAATAGCTAGGTTTAGTCGGTCACATGTCAGGCTCGAGCATTTGGAGCATGATCAGTGACCTCAGCGTAAACTTGATACTGGGGGAATATAGTGATGTGGATATAATGTTGCTGTATAGTATAGCCTAGCGTACTGCATCCTAGCATTTTTATATAGACACAAAATATAATACCTAGGATGGTATCTTGCCAAATACACAACTAACGAATAATGCTAACGATATATCACAGGTCATAGGACCTTATGGTGCTGTTAGATGAGAGCACATGGAAATAAAGATAATATGTACAGAAGAAAAAGAAAGTATAAAAAATGCGGTCATAAATATATAAATTTACACAGTTTACACAGTTTGTTGTAAAGTTTCTGTCCGGCGACGGTAGTTTGAAAGTTGCCCATTAACAAAGAGGGCTATATTTGTAATTAAATAGGCATGTACAATAACTGGGTACACGGTGCAGGATATGTCGCATAGCTCTTGCGATGCACCGGGCACAGTCCCACCAGACTGTGGTCTAAAAGTTAATTAACACATGCGACATGCTATGTGGAAGTTTGATCCCACTTTTCAGCATGGTCCGGAAGATCCAGCAAGTTATCCACCCAGAATCACCATCAGCTCTACATCCTGTAGAATTACATCGGGCCCGCACGGCCCATCTGCAGGAAACTCTTCTAGGAAAGTTCAGAAGCGGGAGTCCTTATTTTAATTTATTTTGCCCCCCGGATGGCTGTCCGGGAGCGTCCAAAATTTTTATTGCGGATGTCCAAGACTGCTTACCGGTGGAGGAGGTCTCAATTTCGAATGGCACCGCTGTGGTGTAGGTGCCACAGTCAATTAGCAGTTCTCCCACGTCTAACACTGCACTGGTCCACCAGTCTTCTGATGGGTCGGCTTCCACGCCGATGATGCTCTCGATTCTCATTTTCTCGCCCCTTTTATACTACTCATGACGTCAGAGGCAGGATGCGCCAGCCAATCAGCGGGCGAGCAGTACCCAATCAGCATGCAGCTAGAAGTGGTGACGTGGCTATCACGTGAACAGGACATTCCCTATTCATTAATGCATAGACTCGATTATGACGTCAAAGCAATATTTTGAGGAAATAAAAGGTTCCAAGGCTACAACAGCTGTCTTCAACCAAATAGACTTCATACTATGCAAGACAGAAGCAAAACCCTTACTCCGGAACACTCGTTCGTTTGGAGGTACAGACCTCAATTCTGACCATAAGCTAATCATTACATGCCTTCAGATGAACGATCTCTACCTAATATATAAACACCATACCAGGCAAGAGGGTAGAGCCACCTACAACCTACACAAGCTCATCAGCGACACTGACACTCAAATGTCATACAAAAAAGCCCTCGGGGAGCAGATAGCTAACATCGATGTCAGCACGGATCCAAACAAATCCCTAACCAAAATACTGAAATCTATGGAATCATCCACTACCAGCACCATAGGTGTTCTTAAAAACAACCAAACTAGGTATACTGACGACCCTCTAGTAGTAAAACTGTCAACAGAGCAGAAAGTGTTATGGTTGCGCATCTATCAAAGTGGCCAAAGTGAAGACCGCACCAAAATACGCCGGGAGCGCAATATTATTCTGTGCCACATTAGCGAATGCTTAAAAGATCTTGCTATTCAACAGGCAGACTCCCTAGCAGATGAAATCACTGCCATGGATGACTGTCACAAAATGTGTCAGGCAGCCCGAGCCCTGAGAGTTACTGACTACACACCACCACTCACTGTACACAACTCTGAAGGCCACATTATCGGGACTGACCATGGAAAAGCAGAGGCGATCCTAGAATGGTTCAAGGAACAGTTCACTGACAACGATGATGAACCCTTGCACCCGTTCTCAGGAGATCCCAGGCCATTATTAACACCAATTAAAACAGCAGAAGTTGAAAAGGCACTTAAAGCCTTGAAAAATGGACGTGCATTTGGACCTGATGGCATGAGCAATGAACTATTCAAATATGCAAGTGCATATCATGCACCTAATCAATTCAGCTTTTATGCACCACCTTCCCATCAATGCTGTAGGCCAAGGCACCCTTATTGCACTACCCAAGACCAAGAAGCCACCTGGGCCCCCAGCCAATCTACGGCCCATTGTGCTCCTTAACATGTTACACCGACAAGTCCTAGGCCCCCTCTGAGATCTTCAGACATGCCAAAACGTTCAGAGAGAGCCAGGAAACAGACAGCTCATTTGAAAGATTACTTATTGTCATAAATGTCGATATAGTTTCTTATTAACATCATAATAATAATAATTGACAACGTCATTATCGTTATAGTTTCTTATAGACATCATAATAATAATAATAATAATAATAATAATAATAATAATAATAATAATAATAATAATAATAATAATAATAATTGACAACGTCATTATATTTATAGTTTCTTAGTAACATCATAATAGCAATTAACAACGTCATTCTCAGTATAGTTTCTTAGTAACATCATAATAATAATTAACAACGTCATTATCGTTATAGTTTCTTATTGACATCATAGTTGTTTTAAGTTTTATTAATCTCTTACAAAAGGGAGCGATGTAATGTCCAGCCTATATATACATTGTGCATTCTATGGTACAATAATACATTCGATGTTATTCGATGAGTAACAAATCATCTGTGTGCTTCATCTGTTACAACACGTCGTCTCCTGATTGTTAATTCAAGTACAACAATATGATAGCAATCATCAGTGAATAGCCTGATCTCTGACGAAATGTCCTGGACTATATCAATTATGTGGACTGAAAACAGTAACGGGCCTAGAACGGTTCCTTGAGGTACTCCAGAAACAACATCAGTAACGTTTGAGTTGGCACCATTGACTACTACACACTGTTTGCGACCTGTTAAGAATGAGTCAATCCAATTTAGTATCTTTTTTGACACACCATATTTGTGCAATTTAGATTTCAAAGGTTCATGTGGAACAGTATCAAAAGCCTTTTCAAAATCGAGAATAAAAATGTCCCCTTGTTTCCGTTTATCAATGGATGAAGCCCAATCAATGACATTAATTAGTTAAATTTCACAACTGTGAATTTTTTGGAAGGCGTGTTTTCTGTCAGTTAGGATGTTATTTTGTTCGAAATGGCTCATTAAATTAGAACAGATGATGTGTTCCAACATCTTACAGCAAATTCATGTGAGGGAAACTGGTCTATAGTTACTTGGTAAGGACCGGTCACTTTTTTTATATAAAGGACAAATGTTTGCTGATTTCCATTCAGTTGGGATAATTCCTTTCTCTAAGGACTGTTGGCAAAAATATATGATAGTATGTCTGACAGTTCTCTTGACAGTTCTTTGCGTATTCGCGGATGTATTTCGTCTGGCCCCATTGCTTTTGATGTTTTCAAACCATTTAATAATTTCTTAATTCCATTTGGACGGATGTGATGTTTTCCATTTTGCATGTTTTAGGAATTGAGTATTGTATTTCGCTAAAGGTTGTTTTGGTGAACACGCTCGTAAATTGGCTGTTAAGTGCTTTGGCTTTGCTGAGGTCAGTATCTACAAGAATTCCATTTGTTTTGAGTGACGAGAATCCTTGTTTGTCAGATCTTTGGTTGTTAATATACTTCCAAGTGTTTCGAATCAGCTTTGATGTCACCGAGCAAATTGTTGACAAAGTTGTCGAGGGAATCCAGTACTTCTTTCTTAATTTTCTTTCGCAGAGCTTTCCAACTATCTTTTAGGTGTAGACTGCCAGTCTTTTTAAACTGTGTGTTTTGTTCCTGCGCCTAATCAATGTCCTTATCGTGTTGTTAATCCAGGGTAATGATTGTTGGGAGTGAGATAGCTTAATTACTAGGGAAATTTTTTCGGGTGGTTTGATCTAAAATGAGAACAAATAAATGTCTGTGTGTCTATACCAAATGCGCCGAGATCGACATTGGCCGAGATCGACCTCCCCACTGGGTCGAAATCGCCGAGGGACGAGATCGACGTAAATCGTAGTTACCAGAATCATGTTTTGTTAATTTCTTATTAATATAATTTACATTGGACGTTTTTCATAAGTCCGGCATCACGCCTTTCATGTGCTAAAGAGTATACTCACTAGCATGCTGAGCTCCTTGGTGTATACGCTGCGTGAAGCCACGGCCATATATTTAGATTGGAAACTCGGCAAGTATAGATAACTCTATGGGTACATCTCGGTAAATCTCCGTCAGCGGAGGAAATCTCGCGAGAACACGAACGGAACGGGCACCAATCTAAACGGGCACCTGGCGCTAAACCCTTAGCAACCGTTAGCGTCCGCTGTCGGTGAACATTTAATATTATTGCGTTGCAGATAAACTGAATTCTAAAAAGTAATACAATCTTAATAAAATCAGACAGACTTTGTAGCAAAACTGTATATTAATTAAAGTATTGAAAATAAAAGCTTTCGGTTGTAGAAGATTTATTTCAAAGAATACTTTTCTTAGTACTATGTTGCTTAGCCGCATCACATTTCCTTCATCGTGGGTAATAAGTCACTTTTCCAAAGGTTGATACCATTTATGTGTTTATAACTCTTCGGGTGTTTTATTACGTATTTATTAGGACTAAATATTTTTCAACATTTAAATGAAACGCTGTCATGGATGACCCCAGATGTGAATGGATACGTGATGGTGTTTTCTTAGCCCTCAATGTAAGTGAACACGCAGCATTTGATGAATTGCTTGAAAGAGATGACGGCGTTGCCGAAAGAGAATTAGCCAAGTTTTTGAACGAAACGCCAGCAGATGCAGAATCCGCAATTCTGTTTTATAAGACAATAAATGAAGAAGAGGAAGAAGTTGAAGTAGAATGTGGTATGTAGACTCTTATTTGCTGTCATGATCTGTTTAACATTTCTTACAATTCAATATTTCGGTATTGTTGTGCTCGGATATCATTGTCATTGTGTTCCCTGTATTTGCGCATCCCTCGCTTTGCGCATACGCATTCAACCTCTTGTGAGAGTCCCTCACGATCGGCACGCACACATATTGAGTCACATGTCAATCTATGGTTATTCATTTTGCTCATGCAAGACTTTCTCCACTTGAAATCGTGAAACTACTTGTCAATATAGGTTTAAAGCAGTGCTGTTGATTTCTGACACTGACATATTATTTGAATAAGGTGATCATACTTAGTCCGAGCTGGGGAAGTCCGAATTGCGGCAGTCGATTCAGGGAGGTTAAATGTATACCAGAGCAAATATGAGCATTAATACACACAATCAGATAAAGAATTTGGCAATATTTCAGCCATCTTCGCTAGTACAGTTAGTGCATTTTGCCTCTGGATATGTTTTTCCCAAATGGACTTCCCCGATTTGGACTAAGTATGATCATTGTATTCACTAGATAAACACAGACGGAATGCTGCTAGCTGTAGTGAATATGGTCGATTATTATATTCTGTGATTGTGCTCTAGAGTGCATGCTTCTCATTTAAGAAATATCTCCTTCTCCTTCGATCAATACTCACCATTCTGTTACTTCTGATATACAGCTGGCCCTGACAGCGGCTCTAGGATTATAGACTTAGAAAGCTTTACCGACTCCTGGGAACCGGGTACCCGGCTCCCCACTGCCGAGTACCCGTTTACCATAGAGCTCATTCTTGTTTGCATAGCAACAAGTGCAATACATGCTTTTCGCATTAAGGATTTTAGTGTTTTTTAAAAGAATCTAAGTCTTTAATCAGTGATAGTTTGTGTGTTCTGAAAGGATAACTAAGGACTATGGAGAATACCGCCCAAGACAACCAGGTTGTATTGTTCTTTATATCCATAGTTAAAAGACTTAGGTCTCTAAATTTCGTTGTGTCGCATGTTCCAATTTCTAACCCCATAGAATCTGGGACGTGTGCTAGCAACGATATATGCCAGACGATCGCCTTCTTTAAACCCCAACAGGCGATCGGCAGATATGAAAATAGGTGTTTGCTACGGTATTTCTAACACGAATATCGGCTGACGTCGTTCTCCGTAGAATCCGAGCGGGTGACGTCACACCCGGTCGCTCGGATGTTTATGTGAAGAAAAATTTTTTCATTAATTCGCGCATCTTGTTCTGGGTGCTGCGTACTAAAAAATGGTACCGGAAACTTTAGAATGATCAAGTTTACGTGCGATCACGATCGGTTTGCAATGATCGGTGGTTTCAAAATTCTTGAGTAGATGCGTGGTCTGCGGTTTTACCGTGTGAGACAGCAGTTGTTATACTTTTTGTTGTTTTCTTCACATATGGTGCTGCGTTCATTAGGAGTATAATTTATATTGATTAGTAAATATACCCTGAATGCTATGCGATATGATTCCTGGAGCCGTTACACATCCTGTAGGATCTATTATGGGTGTGTTGTGCCCGCCGCGTTCTTGTCGTCATAATCAATGCGATCGTTGTAACGTGGCAGGGTGGGGTGCGGGAGGTTACGGTTAATTTATGAGTCAAAATATTTGAAAATTAATTGTCTGCCTTCCATCCGTGTCTCGTTCCGCTTGTTTATTGTAGGTTTGTGCTTATTTTATAGGCCAAGCCAGCCCCGCCATCATGTGACGACTGCCATAAGTTTGTCCGTGTAATGTTCAAGGACCATGTCTGTTTTAGGTGTGCCCTGTGTAATATAGATCATAGGTGTAATGTTTGTGCAGTGTGGTCCGTCGAAACGATGGTTAAGTTCCTTGCCCAGAAGGACTTGGCTGGGTCTGACGCGGGGTCAGGCGGTCCGAGAGGAAATCGTGGAGCGCCCGGTTCGGCCGGTGGGGGTGCTCCACGTCCCCAGCTGGAGGTGGCGGAGATGGCACCGCCGGCGTGGTTTGGTCCGGCTATGCAGGGTTTTCTGCATAGCGTTCTGCCCACGCTGGTGTCGTCCCTGCTACCAAAGGTTGGGGGGCAGTTTCTCCCCATGCCTGGTACGGATCCTGTCTTCGGACAGGATTCTGGACTGGTTACCGAGGGGGCCGTCTCGTACGGCCCCCTGGCGGGTCCGTCTGGCTTCGGCCAGACGGGTTCTGTCTCTCTGCGGCCACCTCCGGGTGGTCCAGTAGCGGTGGCCGGTCCGTCAGGTGTGGGAGCCGTCCGCCAGGACGGCTCCACGGTTTATTCGTCTAGTGATGGCTCTTCGGAGTCTGAAGACGATGAGGCCGAGGAGGAGAGGTTGCTGCGGCCCGTGAAGCCGCAGGTGGAGAATATGGAGGTTGATTCCGTCCTGGACGGAACCGGTCTCCATTTGTCTGGTTTGGCGCAAGCCAGGTCAGCGGCTCCGCCTGCGGCTGAGGCCAATCCGTCACCGTGCACCGGTTCCGCGCGGCTTGGTTTGTCACCAGCCGTCAGGGGAACCGGTGTGCCGGGCCAGGCGTGGTACTCACCTATCTCGCCTGGTCCGGCAGCCGGACATGGGGTGCCGTTGGCGCCCGTGGCCGGCTATGGTTCCGCGACGGTTACGGGTCCGTACGGTTTTCCGTGCGGACCTACCCCATGGACCGGAGTGTTTCATGGGGTGGCGGCGGAACCATGTGGTAGCGGAGTGCCTGGCGTGTCAGCCGTGGCTCCTGGCCGGGAGGCCATGGCTGGCAGACCCGTAAGCATGTCAACGGGTGACGTGTTTGCGGGGGTATCTTCTTCGGAGTTAGACTGGTCTGATGCTCTGGCGTGGCTAGCCAGAGTTGACCCGTCTGTGGTTTCGGCCACGGCCGATGAAGATGCGCCCCGTCCGTCGGTTGCGTCGATTAGGACGGGGATTTTGCCCGCGGCCCGGATCCAGTCAGTGGGACTGGATCCACGGTTCATTGATTTGTTGGATGCTATTTATAGTAAACAACTAATGACCAAGGGTCAGCTCCCTGCGGCCTCCAGGGAGGTGCGGGCAAGGTGCCGTATTCCGCGGGGTGAATACGACAGGTATGGTGTAGTCCCGTCGGTCACGGAGGATGACCGATGGGTACTGGGCGTCCAGAGTGCCGGGTCGGGTGGTCCCGGTCCGGCACTAGTGGATAAGGCCCAGGTACACCAGGAAGAAGTCCTGGCCCTATGCGATGAGGGTGTGAGGGCAGCCATGAGCGCTGTCAATCACTCCTATCGTCTACTTCAGTCGGTGTGGGCTGAAGCGGGGGCAGGCCACCCTGTGCCACCTGTGGCGCTATCGTGCGTTAATGACGGCTTGGTGCTGTCAATGGACGCATTGGCAAGGGTGCAAGCGCGTGTGACGAAGTCCAGGAGGCAAATGGTCATTGACCATATGCGTCCGGCTACGGCAGTCAAGGAGCGTCTTCTTGGGACGCCCCTGACAGGGCCTAGCATCTTTGGTGGCCAAGCGCGGGCCATCTTAGAGGACACCGCCAGTATTGCGCAGAATCGGTTAGCGGTAAATCTCCAGCTAGAGCTGGTGCGGCAAGCGCACGCACTAGGGGCTGTGGGCAAGCCGCTAACCGGACAGCCTTCAAAGAAACAGAAAAAGCATAAGGGCAAGGCGAAAGCCAGGCCTATTGCGACGTCTGTTTCGGCTGGGTTCTCGGAGCCGCCGCCGGCGAAGAAACCCAGGAAGGCTGTAGAGGCACCTACCCTCCCCAATGTTGCTCCTGACCGCCCTAGAGGTGGTAAGGGCAAGGGGAAGGGTAAGGCCTCAAAGGGCGGACAGAAGGGGCCGAAGCGTACCTGAGGGTACGCAAGCTCCCTTCATATCCGCCTGGACCGCACCTGTGCGACAGGAACAGCGGTGCCAGTTATACCCGTCGTACCTAGAACGAAATGGTTCTCACTCTCTCTCGTTAAGAAAGGGGGGGGGGGGGCGGACTGCGAGCCGGACAACCCCGTTAGACGTCGAGGCGTCTATGGTGGGTGGAAGGCTCATGCGTTTCGTCGAGGTTTGGCGAGGTGTGACGTCAGACAGTCTGGTCCTGGGATGGTTATCCCAGGGTTACATGCCGGAGTGGTGGGACTTTCCGCCACAAAATCTGTCTTTGGCACCAGTCTGGACACCCGTACCAAGGGAGCCAGACAAGTTAGAAGCCGTTCAAAAGGAAGTGTCGGGTTTGCTTCTGAAGGGAGCAATAAAACCAGCAAACCGGAACACTCAGGCTTCTATTCAAACATGTTCCTTGTCCCCAAGAGCACGGGGGGATGGAGACCCATACTCAATCTCAGGCCATTAAATTGGTTTATCCATACGCCTCGGTTCCAGATGGAAACACCGAGGTCGGTAATGGCGGGATTGAGGAAAGGAATGTGGTGTGTATCGATCGATCTGAAAGATGCATATTTCCACATTCCGATCAATCGGAGTTGGCACAGGTTTCTGAGATTTGCGTTTCAGAATCAAGTATGGGAGTTTACAGTTCTCCCGTTTGGCCTGTCGACAGCTCCGAGGGTTTTCACAAGAGTGGTCCTTGCGGTGACAGCGTTTCTCAGAAAAGAGAACGTGGCGCTACACACCTACATAGACGACTGGCTGCTCAAGGCAGACTCGGCAGCCAGGTTGAACGTGGATACTGCTCTGACTCTGAAGTTACTTTCAGATCTAGGCTGGATAGTCAACGAGGAGAAATCCGAGTTGACACCCACTCAACATTTCGTTTATTTGGGGATGCGATTCGACCTCGAGGAGGGCAGGGTTTACCCGTCAGAGCCCAGAGTGGTGTCTCTGTTAGCCATCCTCGGGAGTTTTCGAGTGGGAAACCACATTCAGGCAAGGCGGTTCCTTCAGATGCTGGGCATGATGGTCTCCATGGAGCAGGTTATCCCGTACGCTGCTCTAATGCGAAGACCTATCCAGTTGTATCTGATGTCTCTGTGGAAACAGAGAACAGAACCCCTGTCAAAACTGGTGCCAGTTTTGGAGCCGATAATATCGCATCTTCTATGGTGGAAACAGCGTCAGAATCTCCTAATAGGGGTTTCGCTGCACCTACCCCACCCCCAGCTGTCCGTTTACACGGATGCATCGCTGGAAGGGTGGGGTGCCTGCCTGGGAGAACACCAGGTCTCGGGCACATGGACTCTCCCGGAGAGTCAGCTGCATATCAATCTGTTGGAAATGATGGCAGTGGAACTGGCGTTGGAAGAGTTCCTTCCGATGATCAGGGGCAAGGTGATATTGATACGGTCGGACAATTCGACAATAGTATCATATATAAATCGCCAAGGAGGGACCAGGTCGCCCACCCTGTGCATCAGGGTGTGGCACTTGATTCAATGGTGCAGGAATTACTCGGTTGTTTTGAAAGCAGCTCATATTCCTGGCCGATTGAACATTCTGGCGGATGCTTTGTCTCGCAGACAGAGAATCCTGCCAACAGAATGGTCCCTCAACCCTCTAGTTCTACGACGGATCTTCGAGCATTGGGGCAAACCCAACGTGGACTTGTTCGCCACAAAGGAAAATGCTCAAATCATGACATATGTCTCGCCGATTCCAGATCCAAATGCCGTCGATACAGACGCTCTGGCGATAAGCTGGAGAGGGATGCACGCTTACGCGTATCCACCCACCATTCTTCTACCGAAGGTATTGGTGAAGGTCAGGGAGGAACCGTGTCTGGTCCTGCTAATAGCGCCGTATTGGCCGAGCAGGGCGTGGTTCACGGATCTTCTAGATCTGCTGGTGGAAAATCCTGTGCAGTTGCCCGAGATTCCGAACATAATCTCCCAGGCCAAGGGACGCTTCCTACACGAGCGTCCCGAAATGTTCAAATTGACTGCGTGGATGTTGTCAAACAACGTTCCACGTCGGAAGGCTTTTCTCGACAGGCTGCTGATTTCATCGCGGCTGCGAGAAGGAGGTCAACCTTCAAGTCATATAACAACAAGGTTAACAGATTTGCAGACTGGTGTGAAGAAAAGGGTATTGATACCTTTCAATCCACTATTCAGCAAATAGCAGACTTTCTCTGTGAGCTGTTCTTTACAGGACTAGCTCCCGTCACAATTGCTGGATACAAGTCAGCTTTGGCATCAGTTATCCCTTGTCTAGCCAACAGGGATAGTCCAGAGGTGGCCCAGTTAAACGTGATGTTGAAGGGAATGAGCAATCTCCGCCCGAGACAACCGGTAGTCATTCCAGCCTGGAGTCTATCTTTAGTGCTTAATGTACTGGCCAAGCACCCATTCGAACCGTTGCGTTCGGCTAGTCTAAAGCATTTGACTCTAAAGGCGGTCTTTCTATTGGCAGCTTCCTCAACTAGAAGGCGCAGTGAGATCCATGCGCTTTCGGCAGAGAGGAACCGATTTATTGTTTCTGGAGAAGGTCTGCGTCTTCTGCCAAGAGCAGAATTTATGTCAAAGAACCAATCTTTGAGATATCCCGGCAAACCGATCATTATACCGAAGTTAACCAGGTTTGATCGTGATGCCAGTGTCTGGTGAAGCCTTATGGCGCCGCATCCATGGATACTATCTCTCGTTGGGTGGTCGAATGCATTCAGACTACTCATGAGATGGCGACTGGGCACCAGGTGCAGGGCGTAAGGGCACACGATGTTAGAGGAATAGCCGCCTCGACCGCCCTTTACAATGGTGTTCCGTTAGAGGACATCATGGCCGTTGCACAATGGCACTGTGAGTCCTCATTTACGGATTACTATATGAGGGATGTGTCAGACTCAGCCAATCCACTCGCTTTAGCTGTTTTAAAACGATAGTTAGTGACCACACTGCTTTTCCCCTTTTTTCACTTTGGTAAGAAAAGAACCTAAAGCAGGCATGGTCAAGCGAGAGGATGTCAACCAGATTGTGTCACTGATGGCCGAACCGGTGTATGGTTGTAGGCGGTACGTCTGAAGTCCTGTTATCATAAGGTAATTCAACAAGTGAGAGTTTTTTGTATTATGTATATGTATCATGTTCATTCATCTTATATATTCATGCTCATTCCCAGGCTAATACAAGCGATATGCAGGGAGTAGTTAACCCTCTTGGCATATTGGTGTTTCAGGCGAGATACATGTTCGTTAGTTCTCTCCCTTTTCTTAGGAGGAAAAAGGGGGGGGGCTGTGACGCGAATGTGATTCGGTTCCGTGAACTTGACGGTCCTTTTTAGGTCTCCGTTAGTCAAGTTTGAAGTCTAAAATCTTTCTCCAAG
Organism: Chaetoderma sp. LZ-2023a; assembly: GCA_034401795.1. Lineage (NCBI taxonomy): Eukaryota > Metazoa > Mollusca > Caudofoveata > Chaetodermatida > Chaetodermatidae > Chaetoderma > Chaetoderma sp. LZ-2023a. The sequence continues at coordinate 87,996,721 of CM067370.1, read as the reverse complement.
GGGCAAAATTAGCATTTATGGCTTGCCCCTTCCCACCAGGTTACTGATCAAATCTGGTGTATATCAGAAGTAACAGAATGGTGAGTATTGATCGAAGGAGAATGCAGGAAATGTCAATTTCCCTTTCTCCGAGATCTAACAATACTCACCATTCTGTTACGGACCCAGCCTCCCAGCCCCACGGAGGCAAGCCATAGTTTTCTCTTGTTTGGTGGCTATGCAAACAATATGAGCTCTATGGTAAACGGGTACTCGGCAGTGGGGAGCCGGGTACCCGGTTCCCAGGAGTCGGTAAAGCTTTCTAAGTCTATAATCCTAGAGCCGCTGTCAGGGCCAGCTGTATATCAGAAGTAACAGAATGGTGAGTATTGTTAGATCTCGGAGAAAGGGAAATTGACATTTCCTGCAATTTCCCTGAGTGGATGTAGGTATGCAAATTATCCCCCAACTTGACTTCCCCAATTCGGACTTCCGCGACTCAGACCAAGTATGATCACCTTTCTCTATTATTTCAAAATTTTTGCATCTATAGCAAAAATTGTTCTTAGAAACATAAAATATTAAGGCTTGTACAAGGTCTATATTTGATGATTAAATAATTTCCGATGACATTTTCTTCCCCTTTAAGAATAACACAGACATTTTTACGCAGGGTCACCATTTGTCAAACTAATCTTTCAAATATGATAGGGGAGTGGAGGTAGTTTTCAATCGCTTAAGGAATCGTGGTATTTCTCCTTGTTTCGTGAATATTTTCAGTGCACAATCATGTGTCAAATGGAAGGTCATAATATTGTCAAACACTGAAAACTGTCAGTGTCCACCTCTGCATACTGATATAGAATTAATAATCACTGAAATTAAGCAACACGGTGGAGGTAGTTTTCAATCACTTGCCGTTTTTCTTTTTATTTGAACTTTGCAATTATAAATCGTGATTTAGTATTTCATTATTATATGAGGCATGTGTTATCGGTTAAACTTTTAGTTTACCTAAATCAATTGCTCTTCTGACAGCATCCAAATCATTTCTTGCTGCAGTGATGAGCAAATAATGACTACCGTGCGTCTGTGGCTAAGCACAGGTAGCAATCATCAAACAATCTGTGCCATCTTGGAGAATACAGCAAAGATTTTATTTAGAATTTATAAGGGATAACTTGCTAATATTATTAAATTATGACAAGAATTATAATATCACTGGAATAATCAGGATTTTTGTATTTCTCACCAGGCGATTGAAAACTGCCTCCATTATTTGATGATTTTAACTGAATGTTCATTTCTCACAAAATCATTCACAGAATTAAAATTGTGTGATTCAGTCAAAGATTAGGCATCAAATGGTTGCTTGATTCATTCTTTTGAAGCAACCATATCTAAAATTCCCTGTACTTTACCGTTTGTCTTCACTGAAGCATTTATATGACCGCTGCCTCTTAAACACATTATTTAACAAGGCAAATTAGTCACCTAAAATGGTGGTGGTTCTACTTAAATAACTTGATATTAATAATAATCAATTGCACAGTGAAAATGCTTTTGCTGAGCACTAAGAATAATCAATAAAAATTATGTGAATGTAGTGTGTTAGTTCTTTTATAATTTTACTGTTAATTTTTTAATGTCTAAAATAGCCTGATTGAAAACTACCTCCGATTGAAAATACCCTCCACTACCCTACATATGTTACCATTGATTATTCTTCAGCAACAATGCGTTTATGTGAAACGTATGTTAAAGATGTGGTAGCATATGCTGCAAAACAAATGCTTTTTGCCTGTGCGCAAAAAGTGGATATGCCATTGGATTCGATAGCTTCTCCTTTTGGGCTGTATTTTACGCAGACCGACATTTAAAAAGTCAAGTTGCATACAGGTGAATAAGAACCCATGCTAGTTTCTTATATTTATTCAACAATTAAAATTTGTGCTCAGACTATTTGATAGGAGGCGATAATCCAAACATGCGCGATATGTGGGTACCATAGGATATCATGATACTCCTTTTGATAGGCTACATCATGATCATTATATTGTCCAGTAAGGTGTTTTCGACGGTCATGCAGGGGTAAATCTTAACTTTTTATTCCACTGGCCCATAGGACTAGTGATTTATAAAATACAGTAGTCCGCAGATTAGTGTACTAGTCCTGCAATAGAGTGGGGTCCAGGCGCCCTCCTTTAGAATAAAACCTCAAAATAAGTAGGTGCTTATTGAATGTCCATTTATTGGCCAAGAGACTGCTATTGCTTTAATTTACAACTAGAATGGCTGGCTCCATTTTTGAGCCAGTCATTCCAGTGGTAAATTTTCAAAAATAGTCATCTCTTGGTCTGAAAATGGACATTTCCCAAGACCACTGCAGAAGCGGTTTTGGATGGCTTTAGTGTTAAAGCCCCATCCCACCGCCTTCATGTTGTTTCCTAAGGCCAGCAAACTGTCAAATTTATCCATTACAGTTACATGTCATGGTTGGGGTATGGTGTTTGGGACTCATTTGGGCCATCTTAGAGGATACCGCCAGTATCGCGCAGAATCGGTTAGCGGTAAACCTACAGCTAGAGCTAGTGCGGCAAGCGCACGCACTAGGGGCTGTGGGGAAACCGCTAACGGGACAACCTTCAAAGAAGCAGAAGAAGCATAAGGGCAAGGCGAAAGCTAGGCCTGTTGCGACTTCTGCTTCAGCTGGGTTTTCGGAGCCGCCGCCGGCGAAGAAGCCCAGGAAGGTTGTAGAGGCGCCTACCCTCCCCAATGTTGCTCCTGACCGCCCTAGAGGCGGGAAGGGGAAGGGTAAGGGTAAGGCCTCAAAGGGCGAACAGAAGGGGCCGAAGCGTACCTGAGGGTACGAAAGCTCCCTTCATATCCGCCTGGACCGCGCCTGTGCGACAGGAACAGCGGTGCCAGTTATACCCGCCGTGCCTAGAACGAAATGGTTCTCTCTCTCTCTCTCTCGTTAAGAAAGGGGGGGGGAGGGCGGACTGCGAGCCGGACAACCCTGTTAGACGTCGAGGCGTCTATGGTGGGTGGAAGGCTCATGCGTTTCGTCGAGGCCTGGCGAGGTGTGACGTCTGACAGTCTGGGCCTGGGATGGTTATCCCAGGGTTACATGCCGGAGTGGTGGGACTTTCCACCACAAAATCTGTCTTTGGCACCTGTCTGGACACCCGTACCAAGGGAGCCAGACAAGTTAGAAGCCGTTCAAAAGGAAGTGTCGGGTTTGCTTCTGAAGGGAGCAATAAATCCAGCAAACCGGAACACTCCAGGCTTCTATTCAAACATGTTCCTTGTCCCCAAGAGCACAGGGGGATGGAGACCCATACTCAATCTCAGGCCATTAAATTGGTTTATCCATACGCCTCGGTTCCAGATGGAAACGCCGAGGTCGGTAATGGCGGGATTGAGGAAAGGAATGTGGTGTGTATCGATCGATCTGAAAGATGCATATTTCCACATTCCGATGAATCGGAGTTGGCACAGGTTTCTGAGATTTGCGTTCCAGAATCAAGTATGGGAGTTTACAGTTCTCCCGTTTGGCCTGTCGACAGCTCCGAGGGTTTTTACAAGAGTGGTCCTTGCGGTGACAGCGTTTCTCAGAAAAGAGAACGTGGCGCTACACACCTACATAGACGACTGGATGCTCAAGGCAGACTCGGCAGCCAGGTTGAACGTGGATACTGCTCTGACTCTGAAGTTACTTTCAGATCTAGGCTGGATAGTCAACGAGGAGAAATCCGAGTTGATGCCCACTCAACATTTCGTTTATTTGGGGATGCGATTCGACCTCGAGGAGGGCAGGGTTTACCCATCAGAGCCCAGAGTGGTGTCTCTGTTAGCCATCCTCAGGAGTTTTCGAGTGGGAAACCACATTCAGGCGAGGCGGTTCCTTCAGATGCTGGGCATGATGGTCTCCATGGAGCAGGTTATCCCGTACGCTGCTCTAATGCGAAGACCTATCCAGTTGTATCTGATGTCTCTGTGGAAACAGAGAACAGAACCCCTGTCAAAACTGGTGCCAGTTTTGGAGCCGATAATATCGCATCTTCTATGGTGGAAACAGCGTCAGAATCTCCAAATAGGGGTTTCGCTGCACCTACCCTACCCCCAGCTGTCCGTTTACACGGATGCATCGCTGGAGGGGTGGGGTGCCTGCCTGTGAGAACACCAGGTCTCGGGCACATGGACTCTCCCGGAGAGTCAGCTGCATATCAATCTGTTGGAAATGATGGCAGTGGAACTGGCGTTGGAAGAGTTCCTTCCGATGATCAGGGGCAAGGTGATATTGATACGGTCGGACAATTCGACAGTAGTATCATATATAAATCGCCAAGGAGGGACCAGGTCGCCCACCCTGTGCATCAGGGTGTGGCACTTGATTCAATGGTGCAGGAATTACTCGGTTGTTTTGAAAGCAGCTCATATTCCTGGCCGATTGAACATTCTGGCGGATGCTTTGTCTCGCAGACAGAGAATCTTGCCAACAGAATGGTCCCTCAACCCTCCAGTTCTACGACGGATCTTCGAGCATTGGGGCAAACCCAACGTGGACTTGTTCGCCACAAAGGAAAATGCTCAAATCATGACATATGTCTCGCCAATTCCAGATCCAAATGCCGTCGATACAGACGCTCTGGCGATAAGCTGGAGAGGGATGCACGCGTACGCGTACCCACCCACCATTCTCCTTCGATCAATACTCACCATTCTGTTACTTCTGATATACAGCTGGCCCTGACAGCGGCTCTAGGATTATAGACTTAGAAAGCTTTACCGACTCCTGGGAACCGGGTACCCGGCTCCCCACTGCCGAGTACCCGTTTACCATAGAGCTCATTCTTGTTTGCATAGCAACAAGTGCAATACATGCTTTTCGCATTAAGGATTTTAGTGTTTTTTAAAAGAATCTAAGTCTTTAATCAGTGATAGTTTGTGTGTTCTGAAAGGATAACTAAGGACTATGGAGAATACCGCCCAAGACAACCAGGTTGTATTGTTCTTTATATCCATAGTTAAAAGACTTAGGTCTCTAAATTTCGTTGTGTCGCATGTTCCAATTTCTAACCCCATAGAATCTGGGACGTGTGCTAGCAACGATATATGCCAGACGATCGCCTTCTTTAAACCCCAACAGGCGATCGGCAGATATGAAAATAGGTGTTTGCTACGGTATTTCTAACACGAATATCGGCTGACGTCGTTCTCCGTAGAATCCGAGCGGGTGACGTCACACCCGGTCGCTCGGATGTTTATGTGAAGAAAATTTTTCTTCCATTAATTCGCGCATCTTGTTCTGGGTGCTGCGTACTAAAAAATGGTACCGGAAACTTTAGAATGATCAAGTTTACGTGCGATCACGATCGGTTTGCAATGATCGGTGGTTTCAAAATTCTTGAGTAGATGCGTGGTCTGCGGTTTTACCGTGTGAGACAGCAGTTGTTATACATTTTGTTGTTTTCTTCACATATCGTGCTGCGTTCGTTAGGAGTATAATTTATATTGATTAGTAAATATACCCTGAATGCTATGCGATATGATTCCTGGAGCCGTTACACATCCTGTAGGATCTATTATGGGTGTGTTGTGCCCGCCGCGTTCTTGTCGTCATAATCAATGCGATCGTTGTTGTAACGTGGCGTGGTGGGGTGCGGGAGGTTACGGTTAATTTATGAGTCAAAATATTTGAAAATTAATTGTCTGCCTTCCATCCGTGTCTCGTTCCGCTTGTTTATTGTAGGTTTGTGCTTATTTTATAGGCCAAGCCAGCCCCGCCATCATGTGACGACTGCCATAAGTTTGTCCGTGTAATGTTCAAGGACCGTGTCTGTTTTAGGTGTGCCCTGTGTAATATAGATCATAGGTGTAATGTTTGTGCAGTATGGTCCGTCGAAACGATGGTTAAGTTCCTTGCCCAGAAGGACTTGGCTGGGTCTGACGCGGGGTCAGGCGGTCCGAGAGGAAATCGTGGAGCGCCCGGTTCGGCCGGTGGGGTTGCTCCACGTCCCCAGCTGGAGGTGGCGGAGATGGCACCGCCGGCGTGGTTTGGTCCGACTATGCAGGGTTTTCTGCATAGCGTTCTGCCCACGCTGGTGTCGTCCCTGCTACCAAAGGTTGGGGGGCAGTTTCTCCCCATGCCTGGTACGGATCCTGTCTTCGGACAGGATTCTGGACTGGTTACCGAGGGGGCCGTCTCGTACGGCCCCCTGGCGGGTCCGTCTGGCTTCGGCCAGACGGGTTCTGTCTCTCTGCGGCCACCTCCGGGTGGTCCAGTAGCGGTGGCCGGTCCGTCAGGTGTGGGAGCCGTCCGCCAGGACAGCTCCACGGTTTATTCGTCTAGTGACGGCTCTTCGGAGTCTGAAGACGATGAGGCCGAGGAGGAGAGGTTGCTGCGGCCCGTGAAGCCGCAGGTTGAGAATATGGAGGTTGATTCCGTCCTGGACGGAACCGGCCTCCATTTGTCTGGTTTGGCGCAAGCCAGGTCAGCGGCTCCGCCTGCGGCTGAGGCCAATCCGTTACCGTGCACCGGTTCCGCGCGGCTTGGTTTGTCACCAGCCGTCAGGGGAACCGGTGTGCCGGGCCAGGCGTGGTACTCACCTATCTCGCCTGGTCCGGCAGCCGGACATGGGGTGCCGTTGGCGCCCGTGGCCGGCTATGGTTCCGCGACGGTTACAGGTCCGTACGGTTTTCCGTGCGGACCTACCCCATGGACCGGAGTGTTTCATGGGGTGGCGGCGGAACCATGTGGTAGCGGAGTGCCTGGCGTGTCAGCCGTGGCTCCTGGCCGGGAGGCCATGGCTGGCAGACCCGTAAGCATGTCAACGGGTGACGTGTTTGCGGGGGTATCTTCTTCGGAGTTAGATTGGTCTGATGCTCTGGCGTAGCTAGCCAGAGTTGACCCGTCTGTGGTTTCGGCCACGGCCGATGAAGATGCGCCCCGTCCGTCGGTTGCGTCGATTAGGACGGGGATTTTGCCCGCGGCCCGGATCTAGTCAGTGGGACTGGATCCACGGTTCATTGATTTGTTGGATGCTATTTATAGTAAACAACTAATGACCAAGGGTTAGCTCCCTGCGGCCTCCAGGGAGGTGCGGGCAAGGTGCCGTATTCCGCGGGGTGAATACGACAGGTATGGTGTAGTCCCGTCGGTCACGGAGGATGACCGATGGGTACTGGGCGTCCAGAGTGCCGGGTCGGGTGGTCCCGGTCCGGCACTAGTGGATAAGGCCCAGGTACACCAGGAAGAAGTCCTGGCCCTATGCAATGAGGGTGTGAGGGCAGCCATGAGCGCTGTCAATCACTCCTATCATCTACTTCAGTCGGTGTGGGCTGAAGCGGGGGCAGGCCACCCTGTGCCACCTGTGGCGCTATCGTGCGTTAATGACGGCTTGGTGCTGTCAATGGACGCATTGGCAAGGGTGCAAGCGCGTGTGACGAAGTCCAGGAGGCAAATGGTCATTGACCATATGCGTCCGGCTACGGCAGTCAAGGAGCGTCTTCTTGGGACGCCCCTGACAGGGCCTAGCATCTTTGGTGGCCAAGCGCGGGCCATCTTAGAGGACACCGCCAGTATTGCGCAGAATCGGTTAGCGGTAAATCTACAGCTAGAGCTAGTGCGGCAAGCGCACGCACTAGGGGCTGTGGGTAAGCCGCTAACAGTACAGCCTTCAAAGAAACAGAAAAAGCATAAGGGCAAGGCGAAAGCCAGGCCTGTTGCGACGTCTGTTTCGGCTGGGTTTTCGGAGCCGCCGCCGGCGAAGAAACCCAGGAAGGCTGTAGAGGCGCCTACCCTCCCCAATGTTGCTCCGGACCGCCCTAGAGGTGGTAAGGGGAAGGGTAAGGGTAAGGCCTCAAAGGGCGGACAGAAGGGGCCGAAGCGTACCTGAGGGTACGCAAGCTCCCTTCATATCCGCCTGGACCGCACCTGTGCGACAGGAACAGCGGTGCCAGTTATACCCGTCGTGCCTAGAACGAAATGGTTCTCACTCTCTCTCGTTAAGAAAGGGGGGGGGGGGGGCGGACTGCGAGCCGGACAACCCCGTTAGACGTCGAGGCGTCTATGGTGGGTGGAAGGCTCATGCGTTTCGTCGAGGCTTGGCGAGGTGTGACGTCAGACAGTCTGGTCCTGGGATGGTTATCCCAGGGTTACATGCCGGAGTGGTGGGACTTTCCGCCACAAAATCTGTCTTTGGCACCAGTCTGGACACCCGTACCAAGGGAGCCAGACAAGTTAGAAGCCGTTCAAAAGGAAGTGTCGGGTTTGCTTCTGAAGGGAGCAATAAAACCAGCAAACCGGAACACTCCAGGCTTCTATTCAAACATGTTCCTTGTCCCCAAGAGCACGGGGGGATGGAGACCCATACTCAATCTCAGGCCATTAAATTGGTTTATCCATACGCCTCGGTTCCAGATGGAAACACCGAGGTCGGTAATGGCGGGATTGAGGAAAGGAATGTGGTGTGTATCGATCGATCTGAAAGATGCATATTTCCACATTCCGATCAATCGGAGTTGGCACAGGTTTCTGAGATTTGCGTTTCAGAATCAAGTATGGGAGTTTACAGTTCTCCCGTTTGGCCTGTCGACAGCTCCGAGGGTTTTCACAAGAGTGGTCCTTGCGGTGACAGCGTTTCTCAGAAAAGAGAACGTGGCGCTACACACCTACATAGACGACTGGCTGCTCAAGGCAGACTCGGCAGCCAGGTTGAACGTGGATACTGCTCTGACTCTGAAGTTACTTTCAGATCTAGGCTGGATAGTCAACGAGGAGAAATCCGAGTTGACACCCACTCAACATTTCGTTTATTTGGGGATGCGATTCGACCTCGAGGAGGGCAGGGTTTACCCGTCAGAGCCCAGAGTGGTGTCTCTGTTAGCCATCCTCGGGAGTTTTCGAGTGGGAAACCACATTCAGGCGAGGCGGTTCCTTCAGATGCTGGGCATGATGGTCTCCATGGAGCAGGTTATCCCGTACGCTGCTCTAATGCGAAGACCTATCCAGTTGTATCTGATGTCTCTGTGGAAACAGAGAACAGAACCCCTGTCAAAACTGGTGCCAGTTTTGGAGCCGATAATATCGCATCTTCTATGGTGGAAACAGCGTCAGAATCTCCTAATAGGGGTTTCGCTGCACCTACCCCACCCCCAGCTGTCCGTTTACACGGATGCATCGCTGGAAGGGTGGGGTGCCTGCCTGGGAGAACACCAGGTCTCGGGCACATGGACTCTCCCGGAGAGTCAGCTGCATATCAATCTGTTGGAAATAATGGCAGTGGAACTGGCGTTGGAAGAATTCCTTCCGATGATCAGGGGCAAGGTGATATTGATACGGTCGGACAATTCGACAGTGGTATCATATATAAATCGCCAAGGAGGGACCAGGTCGCCCACCCTGTGCATCAGGGTGTGGCACTTGATTCAATGGTGCAGGAATTACTCGGTTGTTTTGAAAGCAGCTCATATTCCTGGCCGATTGAACATTCTGGCGGATGCTTTGTCTCGCAGACAGAGAATCCTGCCAACAGAATGGTCCCTCAACCCTCCAGTTCTACGACGGATCTTCGAGCATTGGGGCAAACCCAACGTGGACTTGTTCGCCACAAAGGAAAATGCTCAAATCATGACATATGTCTCGCCGATTCCAGATCCAAATGCCGTCGATACAGACGCTCTGGCGATAAGCTGGAGAGGGATGCACGCTTACGCGTATCCACCCACCATTCTTCTACCGAAGGTATTGGTGAAGGTCAGGGAGGAACCGTGTCTGGTCCTGCTCATAGCGCCGTATTGGCCGAGCAGGGCGTGGTTCACGGATCTTCTAGATCTGCTGGTGGAAAATCCTGTGCAGTTGCCCGAGATTCCGAACATAATCTCCCAGGCCAAGGGACGCTTCCTACACGAGCGTCCCGAAATGTTCAAATTGACTGCGTGGATGTTGTCAAACAACGTTCCACGTCGGAAGGCTTTTCTCGACAGGCTGCTGATTTCATCGCGGCTGCGAGAAGGAGGTCAACCTTCAAGTCATATAACAACAAGGTTAACAGATTTGCAGACTGGTGTGAAGAAAAGGGTATTGATACCTTTCAATCCACTATTCAGCAAATAGCAGACTTTCTCTGTGAGCTGTTCTTTACAGGACTAGCTCCCGTCACAATTGCTGGATACAAGTCAGCTTTGGCATCAGTTATCCCTTGTCTAGCCAACAGGGATAGTCCAGAGGTGGCCCAGTTAAACGTGATGTTGAAGGGAATGAGCATTCTCCTTCGATCAATACTCACCATTCTGTTACTTCTGATATACAGCTGGCCCTGACAGCGGCTCTAGGATTATAGACTTAGAAAGCTTTACCGACTCCTGGGAACCGGGTACCCGGCTCCCCACTGCCGAGTACCCGTTTACCATAGAGCTCATTCTTGTTTGCATAGCAACAAGTGCAATACATGCTTTTCGCATTAAGGATTTTAGTGTTTTTTAAAAGAATCTAAGTCTTTAATCAGTGATAGTTTGTGTGTTCTGAAAGGATAACTAAGGACTATGGAGAATACCGCCCAAGATAACCAGGTTGTATTGTTCTTTATATCCATAGTTAAAAGACTTAGGTCTCTAAATTTCGTTGTGTCGCATGTTCCAATTTCTAACCCCATAGAATCTGGGACGTGTGCTAGCAACGATATATGCCAGACGATCGCCTTCTTTAAACCCCAACAGGCGATCGGCAGATATGAAAATAGGTGTTTGCTACGGTATTTCTAACACGAATATCGGCTGACGTCGTTCTCCGTAGAATCCGAGCGGGTGACGTCACACCCGGTCGCTCGGATGTTTATGTGAAGAAAAATTTTTTCATTAATCGCGCATCTTATTCTGGGTGCTGCGTACAAAAAATGGTACCGGAAACTTTAGAATGATCAAGTTTACGTGCAATCACGATCGGTTTGCAATGATCGGTGGTTTCAAAATTCTTGAGTAGATGCGTGGTCTGCGGTTTTACCGTGTGAGACAGCAGTGTTATACATTTTGTTGTTTTCTTCACATATCGTGCTGCGTTCGTTAGGAGTATAATTTATATTGATTAGTAAATATACCCTGAATGCTATGCGATATGATTCCTGGAGCCGTTACACATCCTGTAGGATCTATTATGGGTGTGTTGTGCCCGCCGCGTTCTTGTCGTCATAATCAATGCGATCGTTGTTGTAACGTGGCGGGGTGGGGTGCGGGAGGTTACGGTTAATTTATGAGTCAAAATATTTGAAAATTAATTGTCTGCCTTCCATCCGTGTCTCGTTCCGCTTGTTTATTGTAGGTTTGTGCTTATTTTATAGGCCAAGCCAGCCCCGCCATCATGTGACGACTGCCATAAGTTTGTCCGTGCAATGTTCAAGGACCATGTCTGTTTTAGGTGTGCCCTGTGTAATATAGATCATAGGTGTAATGTTTGTGCAGTGTGGTCCGTCGAAACGATGGTTAAGTTCCTTGCCCAGAAGGACTTGGCTGGGTCTGACGCGGGGTCAGGCGGTCCGAGAGGAAATCGTGGAGCGCCCGGTTCGGCCGGTGGGGGTGCTCCACGTCCCCAGCTGGAGGTGGCGGAGATGGCACCGCCGGCGTGGTTTGGTCCGGCTATGCAGGGTTTTCTGCATAGCGTTCTGCCCACGCTGGTGTCGTCCCTGCTACCAAAGGTTGGGGGGCAGTTTCTCCCCATGCCTGGTACGGATCCTGTCTTCGGACAGGATTCTGGACTGGTTACCGAGGGGGCCGTCTCGTACGGCCCCCTGGCGGGTCCGTCTGCTTCGGCCAGACGGGTTCTGTCTCTCTGCGGCCACCTCCGGGTGGTCCAGTAGCGGTGGCCGGTCCGTCAGGTGTGGGAGCCGTCCGCCAGGACGGCTCCACGGTTTATTCGTCTAGTGACGGCTCTTCGGAGTCTGAAGACGATGAGGCCGAGGAGGAGAGGTTGCTGCGGCCGTGAAGCCGCAGGTGGAGAATATGGAGGTTGATTCCGTCTTGGACGGAACCGGCCTCCATTTGTCTGGTTTGGCGCAAGCCAGGTCAGCGGCTCCGCCTGTGGCTGAGGCCAATCCGTTACCGTGCACCGGTTCCGCGCGGCTTGGTTTGTCACCAGCCGTCAGGGGAACCGGTGTGCCGGGCCAGGCGTGGTACTCACCTATCTCGCCTGGTCCGGCAGCCGGACATGGGGTGCCGTTGGCGCCCGTGGCCGGCTATGGTTCCGCGACGGTTACGGGTCCGTACGGTTTTCCGTGCGGACCTACCCCATGGACCGGAGTGTTTCATGGGGTGGCGGCGGAACCATGTGTAGCGGAGTGCCTGGCGTGTCAGCCGTGGCTCCTGGCCGGGAGGCCATGGCTGGCAGACCCGTAAGCATGTCAACGGGTGACGTGTTTGCGGGGGTATCTTCTTCGGAGTTAGACTGGTCTGATGCTCTGGCGTGGCTAGCCAGAGTTGACCCGTCTGTGGTTTCGGCCACGGCCGATGAAGATGCGCCCCGTCCGTCGGTTGCGTCGATTAGGACGGGGATTTTGCCGCGGCCCGGATCCAGTCAGTGGGACTGGATCCACGGTTCATTGATTTGTTGGATGCTATTTATAGTAAACAACTAATGACCAAGGGTCAGCTCCCTGCGGCCTCCAGGGAGGTGCGGGCAAGGTGCCGTATTCCGCGGGGTGAATACGACAGGTATGGTGTAGTCCCGTCGGTCACGGAGGATGACCGATGGGTACCGGGCGTCCAGAGTGCGGTTCGGGTGGTCCCGGTCCGGCACTAGTGGATAAGGCCCAGGTACACCAGGAAGAAGTCCTGGCCCTATGCGATGAGGGTGTGAGGGCAGCCATGAGCGCTGTCAATCACTCCTATCGTCTACTTCAGTCGGTGTGGGCAACATCGTCGTGTCGT